>OY744510.1:5481012-5576973 GCA_963556185.1 Pseudopediastrum boryanum | reverse complement strand
AGCAGGGGAAGCATCCATGTTGAAAACCACACTTTTTGCTGCCTGTAGCAATGCTCAGCATTGCAGGGATAGCTAATGTGGGGCCTGCTGTGCAGAGCATGCATGACTGCAGCTAGTGACATGGTACTGTAAAGCCAAGGAAAGCTTGCTGATAAATGGGAGAAGTTTCATTCCATGCACCCTAACTCAGGTGACCACAGGGGCGTACCCACTTTTGACCAAAATCTGAAAAGTCAGCTCAAGCACTTTCTCAATGCGGTTGCGGTTGCCACCAATTTAGCACAGCAGGCAATAATTGCATCAACAAGTTCTTTGCAACAGGCTAGACACAGCTGTTATCTCTGCTTGCACTTGAGGAAACAGGAGGTGCAAACATTGGACACAGTTGGTTGCAAAAGTTTTGGCCCAAAACTCAGATTTTGTTAGGAAATGGTCTGCTTCTGTGAAATGGCATGGCCGTTCATTGCTCTCTTGCACAGGCAGCTCCTGTATGAGGTCCAGGTTGTCACCAATGGGTGCGGTCAGCATCTCTGTTGCTCTGTGTTGCTTGGCTGCTGAGAAAAGCAGGGGTCTTGCAAGGGAGACAGCGGAGGCATTTTTGCTGCTTTTTAAGGGGGTAAATGCTGAGAACTGCCAGCAGGCACAGGTGCCCTTTCTTTACTGTTTAGGGGCAGTAGCATATAGACCAGGTGTGAAGCAGGTGCAGGGGCTATACCAGTTCAATGGCAGGGCAGGTGGGGGTAGGCAGGGCATGCGAGAAGTTGGGGCAAGTGCAAGGCTGAGCTGAGAGGGCTGTGGGAGGGGAGCAGATGGGGTGTGGGGCTGGCAAGCACAGGAGGTGCAGAGGTTGAAGGGGAGAGGCAGGTCAAAAAAAGCAGGAGGGCTATAGGAACAGGGGGGAGGCTTGCTGGTCTGCGTCTGCGGCTGCGGCTAAGGCTAAGGCTGGCTGGCTGGCTTTTATATAGTATATTTATAGGGCACGCCCGGGGCTCGAACTCGGGACGTCTCGCGTGCGAGGCTACTTGTGGTACCACTTGGGCATACCAACTGCAGCACATTGATGCTCTGCCTGTTTACTTTCTTAAACATAAATGGTTGTAAATCAGGTCTTGCTGCTGCTGCTTAAACCCCAGCCTTATGTTCCGGCCAAAACTTTTGCAACCAACTGTGGACATTGGTTCTGCTGCTGCTGTTTGACAGAGGCAAGGGCTTTGGCTTGGGGCAGGGCTGGTTTAAGGTACCAGGGGCTGGACCTATGCAACAGTCACAGCCAGGTTGAATAAATTGTTGCATGTGCTGGCAACCCATGACGGGGGCCCTTCCTACCCCTACCCTCACCAGCTGCAGCAGTACACTAAGCAAATACCAACAACTGAGATACCTTGACTTGCACACTTCCCCTGGTAGCACATGCCATAGGACATTACAGCTGGAGCAGGGGCTGTCTCTGAAGCTGCCTGTGCCATGCGGAATACCCAAAGGGCATATCTGGCGCCCCCAAAGCAGGGTATACCCCCAGCACATGTAGCGAGCTGCTGTTCTCTGCAGGTGGAGCATGATTGGCATAGCCGATGTGGTATTGTAGAAAGGGGGAGCGGTGCTGAATAAAAACATATGCTTTGAGGAGGTTGTTGAGAGATCTGCTAGCACTATCATGGCAAAATCTGGTGGAAAGTGTTAAAACAGCAGTAGCAAGGGCACGTCGGGTCTAGAAGGTGGTGCTGCACCGAAGGGATATGCGTAACATGTCTTGTTTTACAACAAGCCTGGCCCAGTGAACAACTCTGTGGTATGCTAGACCTTGTTTCAAGCAGTGACAGGTGACAAAGAAAACAGTCCTCCAAAGTGGTGGTGACAGCGTGGGTGACAGCCTTGCAGCATAGGCCCGTCTCGCCCGCCGCTGATTGCAGCATGTAGAAGGAAGCTTCCTACCATCAAACTGGCATGCAAAGCACACCAGCTTCTGTTAATACTGAATCCTTGGCAGTGACCTTGAAGCTTATGGTAAGATTGCCAGAAGCAGGGCCCCTCCAGCAGGGGAAGCATCCATGTTGAAAACCACACTTTTTGCTGCCTGTAGCAATGCTCAGCATTGCAGGGATAGCTAATGTGGGGCCTGCTGTGCAGAGCATGCATGACTGCAGCTAGTGACATGGTACTGTAAAGCCAAGGAAAGCTTGCTGATAAATGGGAGAAGTTTCATTCCATGCACCCTAACTCAGGTGACCACAGGGGCGTACCCACTTTTGACCAAAATCTGAAAAGTCAGCTCAAGCACTTTCTCAATGCGGTTGCGGTTGCCACCAATTTAGCACAGCAGGCAATAATTGCATCAACAAGTTCTTTGCAACAGGCTAGACACAGCTGTTATCTCTGCTTGCACTTGAGGAAACAGGAGGTGCAAACATTGGACACAGTGGACATTGGTTCTGCTGCTGCTGTTTGACAGAGGCAAGGGCTTTGGCTTGGGGCAGGGCTGGTTTAAGGTACCAGGGGCTGGACCTATGCAACAGTCACAGCCAGGTTGAATAAATTGTTGCATGTGCTGGCAACCCATGACGGGGGCCCTTCCTACCCCTACCCTCACCAGCTGCAGCAGTACACTAAGCAAATACCAACAACTGAGATACCTTGACTTGCACACTTCCCCTGGTAGCACATGCCATAGGACATTACAGCTGGAGCAGGGGCTGTCTCTGAAGCTGCCTGTGCCATGCGGAATACCCAAAGGGCATATCTGGCGCCCCCAAAGCAGGGTATACCCCCAGCACATGTAGCGAGCTGCTGTTCTCTGCAGGTGGAGCATGATTGGCATAGCCGATGTGGTATTGTAGAAAGGGGGAGCGGTGCTGAATAAAAACATATGCTTTGAGGAGGTTGTTGAGAGATCTGCTAGCACTATCATGGCAAGATCTGGTGGAAAGTGTTAAAACAGCAGTAGCAAGGGCACGTCGGGTCTAGAAGGTGGTGCTGCACCGAAGGGATATGCGTAACATGTCTTGTTTTACAACAAGCCTGGCCCAGTGAACAACTCTGTGGTATGCTAGACCTTGTTTCAAGCAGTGACAGGTGACAAAGAAAACAGTCCTCCAAAGTGGTGGTGACAGCGTGGGTGACAGCCTTGCAGCATAGGCCCGTCTCGCCCGCCGCTGATTGCAGCATGTAGAAGGAAGCTTCCTACCATCAAACTGGCATGCAAAGCACACCAGCTTCTGTTAATACTGAATCCTTGGCAGTGACCTTGAAGCTTATGGTAAGATTGCCAGAAGCAGGGCCCCTCCAGCAGGGGAAGCATCCATGTTGAAAACCACACTTTTTGCTGCCTGTAGCAATGCTCAGCATTGCAGGGATAGCTAATGTGGGGCCTGCTGTGCAGAGCATGCATGACTGCAGCTAGTGACATGGTACTGTAAAGCCAAGGAAAGCTTGCTGATAAATGGGAGAAGTTTCATTCCATGCACCCTAACTCAGGTGACCACAGGGGCGTACCCACTTTTGACCAAAATCTGAAAAGTCAGCTCAAGCACTTTCTCAATGCGGTTGCGGTTGCCACCAATTTAGCACAGCAGGCAATAATTGCATCAACAAGTTCTTTGCAACAGGCTAGACACAGCTGTTATCTCTGCTTGCACTTGAGGAAACAGGAGGTGCAAACATTGGACACAGTTGGTTGCAAAAGTTTTGGCCCAAAACTCAGATTTTGTTAGGAAATGGTCTGCTTCTGTGAAATGGCATGGCCGTTCATTGCTCTCTTGCACAGGCAGCTCCTGTATGAGGTCCAGGTTGTCACCAATGGGTGCGGTCAGCATCTCTGTTGCTCTGTGTTGCTTGGCTGCTGAGAAAAGCAGGGGTCTTGCAAGGGAGACAGCGGAGGCATTTTTGCTGCTTTTTAAGGGGGTAAATGCTGAGAACTGCCAGCAGGCACAGGTGCCCTTTCTTTACTGTTTAGGGGCAGTAGCATATAGACCAGGTGTGAAGCAGGTGCAGGGGCTATACCAGTTCAATGGCAGGGCAGGTGGGGGTAGGCAGGGCATGCGAGAAGTTGGGGCAAGTGCAAGGCTGAGCTGAGAGGGCTGTGGGAGGGGAGCAGATGGGGTGTGGGGCTGGCAAGCACAGGAGGTGCAGAGGTTGAAGGGGAGAGGCAGGTCAAAAAAAGCAGGAGGGCTATAGGAACAGGGGGGAGGCTTGCTGGTCTGCGTCTGCGGCTGCGGCTAAGGCTAAGGCTGGCTGGCTGGCTTTTATATAGTATATTTATAGGGCACGCCCGGGGCTCGAACTCGGGACGTCTCGCGTGCGAGGCTACTTGTGGTACCACTTGGGCATACCAACTGCAGCACATTGATGCTCTGCCTGTTTACTTTCTTAAACATAAATGGTTGTAAATCAGGTCTTGCTGCTGCTGCTTAAACCCCAGCCTTATGTTCCGGCCAAAACTTTTGCAACCAACTGTGGACATTGGTTCTGCTGCTGCTGTTTGACAGAGGCAAGGGCTTTGGATTGGGGCAGGGCTGGTTTAAGGTACCAGGGGCTGGACCTATGCAACAGTCACAGCCAGGTTGAATAAATTGTTGCATGTGCTGGCAACCCATGACGGGGGCCCTTCCTACCCCTACCCTCACCAGCTGCAGCAGTACACTAAGCAAATACCAACAACTGAGATACCTTGACTTGCACACTTCCCCTGGTAGCACATGCCATAGGACATTACAGCTGGAGCAGGGGCTGTCTCTGAAGCTGCCTGTGCCATGCGGAATACCCAAAGGGCATATCTGGCGCCCCCAAAGCAGGGTATACCCCCAGCACATGTAGCGAGCTGCTGTTCTCTGCAGGTGGAGCATGATTGGCATAGCCGATGTGGTATTGTAGAAAGGGGGAGCGGTGCTGAATAAAAACATATGCTTTGAGGAGGTTGTTGAGAGATCTGCTAGCACTATCATGGCAAAATCTGGTGGAAAGTGTTAAAACAGCAGTAGCAAGGGCACGTCGGGTCTAGAAGGTGGTGCTGCACCGAAGGGATATGCGTAACATGTCTTGTTTTACAACAAGCCTGGCCCAGTGAACAACTCTGTGGTATGCTAGACCTTGTTTCAAGCAGTGACAGGTGACAAAGAAAACAGTCCTCCAAAGTGGTGGTGACAGCGTGGGTGACAGCCTTGCAGCATAGGCCCGTCTCGCCCGCCGCTGATTGCAGCATGTAGAAGGAAGCTTCCTACCATCAAACTGGCATGCAAAGCACACCAGCTTCTGTTAATACTGAATCCTTGGCAGTGACCTTGAAGCTTATGGTAAGATTGCCAGAAGCAGGGCCCCTCCAGCAGGGGAAGCATCCATGTTGAAAACCACACTTTTTGCTGCCTGTAGCAATGCTCAGCATTGCAGGGATAGCTAATGTGGGGCCTGCTGTGCAGAGCATGCATGACTGCAGCTAGTGACATGGTACTGTAAAGCCAAGGAAAGCTTGCTGATAAATGGGAGAAGTTTCATTCCATGCACCCTAACTCAGGTGACCACAGGGGCGTACCCACTTTTGACCAAAATCTGAAAAGTCAGCTCAAGCACTTTCTCAATGCGGTTGCGGTTGCCACCAATTTAGCACAGCAGGCAATAATTGCATCAACAAGTTCTTTGCAACAGGCTAGACACAGCTGTTATCTCTGCTTGCACTTGAGGAAACAGGAGGTGCAAACATTGGACACAGTGGACATTGGTTCTGCTGCTGCTGTTTGACAGAGGCAAGGGCTTTGGCTTGGGGCAGGGCTGGTTTAAGGTACCAGGGGCTGGACCTATGCAACAGTCACAGCCAGGTTGAATAAATTGTTGCATGTGCTGGCAACCCATGACGGGGGCCCTTCCTACCCCTACCCTCACCAGCTGCAGCAGTACACTAAGCAAATACCAACAACTGAGATACCTTGACTTGCACACTTCCCCTGGTAGCACATGCCATAGGACATTACAGCTGGAGCAGGGGCTGTCTCTGAAGCTGCCTGTGCCATGCGGAATACCCAAAGGGCATATCTGGCGCCCCCAAAGCAGGGTATACCCCCAGCACATGTAGCGAGCTGCTGTTCTCTGCAGGTGGAGCATGATTGGCATAGCCGATGTGGTATTGTAGAAAGGGGGAGCGGTGCTGAATAAAAACATATGCTTTGAGGAGGTTGTTGAGAGATCTGCTAGCACTATCATGGCAAGATCTGGTGGAAAGTGTTAAAACAGCAGTAGCAAGGGCACGTCGGGTCTAGAAGGTGGTGCTGCACCGAAGGGATATGCGTAACATGTCTTGTTTTACAACAAGCCTGGCCCAGTGAACAACTCTGTGGTATGCTAGACCTTGTTTCAAGCAGTGACAGGTGACAAAGAAAACAGTCCTCCAAAGTGGTGGTGACAGCGTGGGTGACAGCCTTGCAGCATAGGCCCGTCTCGCCCGCCGCTGATTGCAGCATGTAGAAGGAAGCTTCCTACCATCAAACTGGCATGCAAAGCACACCAGCTTCTGTTAATACTGAATCCTTGGCAGTGACCTTGAAGCTTATGGTAAGATTGCCAGAAGCAGGGCCCCTCCAGCAGGGGAAGCATCCATGTTGAAAACCACACTTTTTGCTGCCTGTAGCAATGCTCAGCATTGCAGGGATAGCTAATGTGGGGCCTGCTGTGCAGAGCATGCATGACTGCAGCTAGTGACATGGTACTGTAAAGCCAAGGAAAGCTTGCTGATAAATGGGAGAAGTTTCATTCCATGCACCCTAACTCAGGTGACCACAGGGGCGTACCCACTTTTGACCAAAATCTGAAAAGTCAGCTCAAGCACTTTCTCAATGCGGTTGCGGTTGCCACCAATTTAGCACAGCAGGCAATAATTGCATCAACAAGTTCTTTGCAACAGGCTAGACACAGCTGTTATCTCTGCTTGCACTTGAGGAAACAGGAGGTGCAAACATTGGACACAGTTGGTTGCAAAAGTTTTGGCCCAAAACTCAGATTTTGTTAGGAAATGGTCTGCTTCTGTGAAATGGCATGGCCGTTCATTGCTCTCTTGCACAGGCAGCTCCTGTATGAGGTCCAGGTTGTCACCAATGGGTGCGGTCAGCATCTCTGTTGCTCTGTGTTGCTTGGCTGCTGAGAAAAGCAGGGGTCTTGCAAGGGAGACAGCGGAGGCATTTTTGCTGCTTTTTAAGGGGGTAAATGCTGAGAACTGCCAGCAGGCACAGGTGCCCTTTCTTTACTGTTTAGGGGCAGTAGCATATAGACCAGGTGTGAAGCAGGTGCAGGGGCTATACCAGTTCAATGGCAGGGCAGGTGGGGGTAGGCAGGGCATGCGAGAAGTTGGGGCAAGTGCAAGGCTGAGCTGAGAGGGCTGTGGGAGGGGAGCAGATGGGGTGTGGGGCTGGCAAGCACAGGAGGTGCAGAGGTTGAAGGGGAGAGGCAGGTCAAAAAAAGCAGGAGGGCTATAGGAACAGGGGGGAGGCTTGCTGGTCTGCGTCTGCGGCTGCGGCTAAGGCTAAGGCTGGCTGGCTGGCTTTTATATAGTATATTTATAGGGCACGCCCGGGGCTCGAACTCGGGACGTCTCGCGTGCGAGGCTACTTGTGGTACCACTTGGGCATACCAACTGCAGCACATTGATGCTCTGCCTGTTTACTTTCTTAAACATAAATGGTTGTAAATCAGGTCTTGCTGCTGCTGCTTAAACCCCAGCCTTATGTTCCGGCCAAAACTTTTGCAACCAACTGTGGACATTGGTTCTGCTGCTGCTGTTTGACAGAGGCAAGGGCTTTGGCTTGGGGCAGGGCTGGTTTAAGGTACCAGGGGCTGGACCTATGCAACAGTCACAGCCAGGTTGAATAAATTGTTGCATGTGCTGGCAACCCATGACGGGGGCCCTTCCTACCCCTACCCTCACCAGCTGCAGCAGTACACTAAGCAAATACCAACAACTGAGATACCTTGACTTGCACACTTCCCCTGGTAGCACATGCCATAGGACATTACAGCTGGAGCAGGGGCTGTCTCTGAAGCTGCCTGTGCCATGCGGAATACCCAAAGGGCATATCTGGCGCCCCCAAAGCAGGGTATACCCCCAGCACATGTAGCGAGCTGCTGTTCTCTGCAGGTGGAGCATGATTGGCATAGCCGATGTGGTATTGTAGAAAGGGGGAGCGGTGCTGAATAAAAACATATGCTTTGAGGAGGTTGTTGAGAGATCTGCTAGCACTATCATGGCAAGATCTGGTGGAAAGTGTTAAAACAGCAGTAGCAAGGGCACGTCGGGTCTAGAAGGTGGTGCTGCACCGAAGGGATATGCGTAACATGTCTTGTTTTACAACAAGCCTGGCCCAGTGAACAACTCTGTGGTATGCTAGACCTTGTTTCAAGCAGTGACAGGTGACAAAGAAAACAGTCCTCCAAAGTGGTGGTGACAGCGTGGGTGACAGCCTTGCAGCATAGGCCCGTCTCGCCCGCCGCTGATTGCAGCATGTAGAAGGAAGCTTCCTACCATCAAACTGGCATGCAAAGCACACCAGCTTCTGTTAATACTGAATCCTTGGCAGTGACCTTGAAGCTTATGGTAAGATTGCCAGAAGCAGGGCCCCTCCAGCAGGGGAAGCATCCATGTTGAAAACCACACTTTTTGCTGCCTGTAGCAATGCTCAGCATTGCAGGGATAGCTAATGTGGGGCCTGCTGTGCAGAGCATGCATGACTGCAGCTAGTGACATGGTACTGTAAAGCCAAGGAAAGCTTGCTGATAAATGGGAGAAGTTTCATTCCATGCACCCTAACTCAGGTGACCACAGGGGCGTACCCACTTTTGACCAAAATCTGAAAAGTCAGCTCAAGCACTTTCTCAATGCGGTTGCGGTTGCCACCAATTTAGCACAGCAGGCAATAATTGCATCAACAAGTTCTTTGCAACAGGCTAGACACAGCTGTTATCTCTGCTTGCACTTGAGGAAACAGGAGGTGCAAACATTGGACACAGTTGGTTGCAAAAGTTTTGGCCCAAAACTCAGATTTTGTTAGGAAATGGTCTGCTTCTGTGAAATGGCATGGCCGTTCATTGCTCTCTTGCACAGGCAGCTCCTGTATGAGGTCCAGGTTGTCACCAATGGGTGCGGTCAGCATCTCTGTTGCTCTGTGTTGCTTGGCTGCTGAGAAAAGCAGGGGTCTTGCAAGGGAGACAGCGGAGGCATTTTTGCTGCTTTTTAAGGGGGTAAATGCTGAGAACTGCCAGCAGGCACAGGTGCCCTTTCTTTACTGTTTAGGGGCAGTAGCATATAGACCAGGTGTGAAGCAGGTGCAGGGGCTATACCAGTTCAATGGCAGGGCAGGTGGGGGTAGGCAGGGCATGCGAGAAGTTGGGGCAAGTGCAAGGCTGAGCTGAGAGGGCTGTGGGAGGGGAGCAGATGGGGTGTGGGGCTGGCAAGCACAGGAGGTGCAGAGGTTGAAGGGGAGAGGCAGGTCAAAAAAAGCAGGAGGGCTATAGGAACAGGGGGGAGGCTTGCTGGTCTGCGTCTGCGGCTGCGGCTAAGGCTAAGGCTGGCTGGCTGGCTTTTATATAGTATATTTATAGGGCACGCCCGGGGCTCGAACTCGGGACGTCTCGCGTGCGAGGCTACTTGTGGTACCACTTGGGCATACCAACTGCAGCACATTGATGCTCTGCCTGTTTACTTTCTTAAACATAAATGGTTGTAAATCAGGTCTTGCTGCTGCTGCTTAAACCCCAGCCTTATGTTCCGGCCAAAACTTTTGCAACCAACTGTGGACATTGGTTCTGCTGCTGCTGTTTGACAGAGGCAAGGGCTTTGGCTTGGGGCAGGGCTGGTTTAAGGTACCAGGGGCTGGACCTATGCAACAGTCACAGCCAGGTTGAATAAATTGTTGCATGTGCTGGCAACCCATGACGGGGGCCCTTCCTACCCCTACCCTCACCAGCTGCAGCAGTACACTAAGCAAATACCAACAACTGAGATACCTTGACTTGCACACTTCCCCTGGTAGCACATGCCATAGGACATTACAGCTGGAGCAGGGGCTGTCTCTGAAGCTGCCTGTGCCATGCGGAATACCCAAAGGGCATATCTGGCGCCCCCAAAGCAGGGTATACCCCCAGCACATGTAGCGAGCTGCTGTTCTCTGCAGGTGGAGCATGATTGGCATAGCCGATGTGGTATTGTAGAAAGGGGGAGCGGTGCTGAATAAAAACATATGCTTTGAGGAGGTTGTTGAGAGATCTGCTAGCACTATCATGGCAAAATCTGGTGGAAAGTGTTAAAACAGCAGTAGCAAGGGCACGTCGGGTCTAGAAGGTGGTGCTGCACCGAAGGGATATGCGTAACATGTCTTGTTTTACAACAAGCCTGGCCCAGTGAACAACTCTGTGGTATGCTAGACCTTGTTTCAAGCAGTGACAGGTGACAAAGAAAACAGTCCTCCAAAGTGGTGGTGACAGCGTGGGTGACAGCCTTGCAGCATAGGCCCGTCTCGCCCGCCGCTGATTGCAGCATGTAGAAGGAAGCTTCCTACCATCAAACTGGCATGCAAAGCACACCAGCTTCTGTTAATACTGAATCCTTGGCAGTGACCTTGAAGCTTATGGTAAGATTGCCAGAAGCAGGGCCCCTCCAGCAGGGGAAGCATCCATGTTGAAAACCACACTTTTTGCTGCCTGTAGCAATGCTCAGCATTGCAGGGATAGCTAATGTGGGGCCTGCTGTGCAGAGCATGCATGACTGCAGCTAGTGACATGGTACTGTAAAGCCAAGGAAAGCTTGCTGATAAATGGGAGAAGTTTCATTCCATGCACCCTAACTCAGGTGACCACAGGGGCGTACCCACTTTTGACCAAAATCTGAAAAGTCAGCTCAAGCACTTTCTCAATGCGGTTGCGGTTGCCACCAATTTAGCACAGCAGGCAATAATTGCATCAACAAGTTCTTTGCAACAGGCTAGACACAGCTGTTATCTCTGCTTGCACTTGAGGAAACAGGAGGTGCAAACATTGGACACAGTGGACATTGGTTCTGCTGCTGCTGTTTGACAGAGGCAAGGGCTTTGGCTTGGGGCAGGGCTGGTTTAAGGTACCAGGGGCTGGACCTATGCAACAGTCACAGCCAGGTTGAATAAATTGTTGCATGTGCTGGCAACCCATGACGGGGGCCCTTCCTACCCCTACCCTCACCAGCTGCAGCAGTACACTAAGCAAATACCAACAACTGAGATACCTTGACTTGCACACTTCCCCTGGTAGCACATGCCATAGGACATTACAGCTGGAGCAGGGGCTGTCTCTGAAGCTGCCTGTGCCATGCGGAATACCCAAAGGGCATATCTGGCGCCCCCAAAGCAGGGTATACCCCCAGCACATGTAGCGAGCTGCTGTTCTCTGCAGGTGGAGCATGATTGGCATAGCCGATGTGGTATTGTAGAAAGGGGGAGCGGTGCTGAATAAAAACATATGCTTTGAGGAGGTTGTTGAGAGATCTGCTAGCACTATCATGGCAAGATCTGGTGGAAAGTGTTAAAACAGCAGTAGCAAGGGCACGTCGGGTCTAGAAGGTGGTGCTGCACCGAAGGGATATGCGTAACATGTCTTGTTTTACAACAAGCCTGGCCCAGTGAACAACTCTGTGGTATGCTAGACCTTGTTTCAAGCAGTGACAGGTGACAAAGAAAACAGTCCTCCAAAGTGGTGGTGACAGCGTGGGTGACAGCCTTGCAGCATAGGCCCGTCTCGCCCGCCGCTGATTGCAGCATGTAGAAGGAAGCTTCCTACCATCAAACTGGCATGCAAAGCACACCAGCTTCTGTTAATACTGAATCCTTGGCAGTGACCTTGAAGCTTATGGTAAGATTGCCAGAAGCAGGGCCCCTCCAGCAGGGGAAGCATCCATGTTGAAAACCACACTTTTTGCTGCCTGTAGCAATGCTCAGCATTGCAGGGATAGCTAATGTGGGGCCTGCTGTGCAGAGCATGCATGACTGCAGCTAGTGACATGGTACTGTAAAGCCAAGGAAAGCTTGCTGATAAATGGGAGAAGTTTCATTCCATGCACCCTAACTCAGGTGACCACAGGGGCGTACCCACTTTTGACCAAAATCTGAAAAGTCAGCTCAAGCACTTTCTCAATGCGGTTGCGGTTGCCACCAATTTAGCACAGCAGGCAATAATTGCATCAACAAGTTCTTTGCAACAGGCTAGACACAGCTGTTATCTCTGCTTGCACTTGAGGAAACAGGAGGTGCAAACATTGGACACAGTTGGTTGCAAAAGTTTTGGCCCAAAACTCAGATTTTGTTAGGAAATGGTCTGCTTCTGTGAAATGGCATGGCCGTTCATTGCTCTCTTGCACAGGCAGCTCCTGTATGAGGTCCAGGTTGTCACCAATGGGTGCGGTCAGCATCTCTGTTGCTCTGTGTTGCTTGGCTGCTGAGAAAAGCAGGGGTCTTGCAAGGGAGACAGCGGAGGCATTTTTGCTGCTTTTTAAGGGGGTAAATGCTGAGAACTGCCAGCAGGCACAGGTGCCCTTTCTTTACTGTTTAGGGGCAGTAGCATATAGACCAGGTGTGAAGCAGGTGCAGGGGCTATACCAGTTCAATGGCAGGGCAGGTGGGGGTAGGCAGGGCATGCGAGAAGTTGGGGCAAGTGCAAGGCTGAGCTGAGAGGGCTGTGGGAGGGGAGCAGATGGGGTGTGGGGCTGGCAAGCACAGGAGGTGCAGAGGTTGAAGGGGAGAGGCAGGTCAAAAAAAGCAGGAGGGCTATAGGAACAGGGGGGAGGCTTGCTGGTCTGCGTCTGCGGCTGCGGCTAAGGCTAAGGCTGGCTGGCTGGCTTTTATATAGTATATTTATAGGGCACGCCCGGGGCTCGAACTCGGGACGTCTCGCGTGCGAGGCTACTTGTGGTACCACTTGGGCATACCAACTGCAGCACATTGATGCTCTGCCTGTTTACTTTCTTAAACATAAATGGTTGTAAATCAGGTCTTGCTGCTGCTGCTTAAACCCCAGCCTTATGTTCCGGCCAAAACTTTTGCAACCAACTGTGGACATTGGTTCTGCTGCTGCTGTTTGACAGAGGCAAGGGCTTTGGCTTGGGGCAGGGCTGGTTTAAGGTACCAGGGGCTGGACCTATGCAACAGTCACAGCCAGGTTGAATAAATTGTTGCATGTGCTGGCAACCCATGACGGGGGCCCTTCCTACCCCTACCCTCACCAGCTGCAGCAGTACACTAAGCAAATACCAACAACTGAGATACCTTGACTTGCACACTTCCCCTGGTAGCACATGCCATAGGACATTACAGCTGGAGCAGGGGCTGTCTCTGAAGCTGCCTGTGCCATGCGGAATACCCAAAGGGCATATCTGGCGCCCCCAAAGCAGGGTATACCCCCAGCACATGTAGCGAGCTGCTGTTCTCTGCAGGTGGAGCATGATTGGCATAGCCGATGTGGTATTGTAGAAAGGGGGAGCGGTGCTGAATAAAAACATATGCTTTGAGGAGGTTGTTGAGAGATCTGCTAGCACTATCATGGCAAAATCTGGTGGAAAGTGTTAAAACAGCAGTAGCAAGGGCACGTCGGGTCTAGAAGGTGGTGCTGCACCGAAGGGATATGCGTAACATGTCTTGTTTTACAACAAGCCTGGCCCAGTGAACAACTCTGTGGTATGCTAGACCTTGTTTCAAGCAGTGACAGGTGACAAAGAAAACAGTCCTCCAAAGTGGTGGTGACAGCGTGGGTGACAGCCTTGCAGCATAGGCCCGTCTCGCCCGCCGCTGATTGCAGCATGTAGAAGGAAGCTTCCTACCATCAAACTGGCATGCAAAGCACACCAGCTTCTGTTAATACTGAATCCTTGGCAGTGACCTTGAAGCTTATGGTAAGATTGCCAGAAGCAGGGCCCCTCCAGCAGGGGAAGCATCCATGTTGAAAACCACACTTTTTGCTGCCTGTAGCAATGCTCAGCATTGCAGGGATAGCTAATGTGGGGCCTGCTGTGCAGAGCATGCATGACTGCAGCTAGTGACATGGTACTGTAAAGCCAAGGAAAGCTTGCTGATAAATGGGAGAAGTTTCATTCCATGCACCCTAACTCAGGTGACCACAGGGGCGTACCCACTTTTGACCAAAATCTGAAAAGTCAGCTCAAGCACTTTCTCAATGCGGTTGCGGTTGCCACCAATTTAGCACAGCAGGCAATAATTGCATCAACAAGTTCTTTGCAACAGGCTAGACACAGCTGTTATCTCTGCTTGCACTTGAGGAAACAGGAGGTGCAAACATTGGACACAGTGGACATTGGTTCTGCTGCTGCTGTTTGACAGAGGCAAGGGCTTTGGCTTGGGGCAGGGCTGGTTTAAGGTACCAGGGGCTGGACCTATGCAACAGTCACAGCCAGGTTGAATAAATTGTTGCATGTGCTGGCAACCCATGACGGGGGCCCTTCCTACCCCTACCCTCACCAGCTGCAGCAGTACACTAAGCAAATACCAACAACTGAGATACCTTGACTTGCACACTTCCCCTGGTAGCACATGCCATAGGACATTACAGCTGGAGCAGGGGCTGTCTCTGAAGCTGCCTGTGCCATGCGGAATACCCAAAGGGCATATCTGGCGCCCCCAAAGCAGGGTATACCCCCAGCACATGTAGCGAGCTGCTGTTCTCTGCAGGTGGAGCATGATTGGCATAGCCGATGTGGTATTGTAGAAAGGGGGAGCGGTGCTGAATAAAAACATATGCTTTGAGGAGGTTGTTGAGAGATCTGCTAGCACTATCATGGCAAGATCTGGTGGAAAGTGTTAAAACAGCAGTAGCAAGGGCACGTCGGGTCTAGAAGGTGGTGCTGCACCGAAGGGATATGCGTAACATGTCTTGTTTTACAACAAGCCTGGCCCAGTGAACAACTCTGTGGTATGCTAGACCTTGTTTCAAGCAGTGACAGGTGACAAAGAAAACAGTCCTCCAAAGTGGTGGTGACAGCGTGGGTGACAGCCTTGCAGCATAGGCCCGTCTCGCCCGCCGCTGATTGCAGCATGTAGAAGGAAGCTTCCTACCATCAAACTGGCATGCAAAGCACACCAGCTTCTGTTAATACTGAATCCTTGGCAGTGACCTTGAAGCTTATGGTAAGATTGCCAGAAGCAGGGCCCCTCCAGCAGGGGAAGCATCCATGTTGAAAACCACACTTTTTGCTGCCTGTAGCAATGCTCAGCATTGCAGGGATAGCTAATGTGGGGCCTGCTGTGCAGAGCATGCATGACTGCAGCTAGTGACATGGTACTGTAAAGCCAAGGAAAGCTTGCTGATAAATGGGAGAAGTTTCATTCCATGCACCCTAACTCAGGTGACCACAGGGGCGTACCCACTTTTGACCAAAATCTGAAAAGTCAGCTCAAGCACTTTCTCAATGCGGTTGCGGTTGCCACCAATTTAGCACAGCAGGCAATAATTGCATCAACAAGTTCTTTGCAACAGGCTAGACACAGCTGTTATCTCTGCTTGCACTTGAGGAAACAGGAGGTGCAAACATTGGACACAGTTGGTTGCAAAAGTTTTGGCCCAAAACTCAGATTTTGTTAGGAAATGGTCTGCTTCTGTGAAATGGCATGGCCGTTCATTGCTCTCTTGCACAGGCAGCTCCTGTATGAGGTCCAGGTTGTCACCAATGGGTGCGGTCAGCATCTCTGTTGCTCTGTGTTGCTTGGCTGCTGAGAAAAGCAGGGGTCTTGCAAGGGAGACAGCGGAGGCATTTTTGCTGCTTTTTAAGGGGGTAAATGCTGAGAACTGCCAGCAGGCACAGGTGCCCTTTCTTTACTGTTTAGGGGCAGTAGCATATAGACCAGGTGTGAAGCAGGTGCAGGGGCTATACCAGTTCAATGGCAGGGCAGGTGGGGGTAGGCAGGGCATGCGAGAAGTTGGGGCAAGTGCAAGGCTGAGCTGAGAGGGCTGTGGGAGGGGAGCAGATGGGGTGTGGGGCTGGCAAGCACAGGAGGTGCAGAGGTTGAAGGGGAGAGGCAGGTCAAAAAAAGCAGGAGGGCTATAGGAACAGGGGGGAGGCTTGCTGGTCTGCGTCTGCGGCTGCGGCTAAGGCTAAGGCTGGCTGGCTGGCTTTTATATAGTATATTTATAGGGCACGCCCGGGGCTCGAACTCGGGACGTCTCGCGTGCGAGGCTACTTGTGGTACCACTTGGGCATACCAACTGCAGCACATTGATGCTCTGCCTGTTTACTTTCTTAAACATAAATGGTTGTAAATCAGGTCTTGCTGCTGCTGCTTAAACCCCAGCCTTATGTTCCGGCCAAAACTTTTGCAACCAACTGTGGACATTGGTTCTGCTGCTGCTGTTTGACAGAGGCAAGGGCTTTGGCTTGGGGCAGGGCTGGTTTAAGGTACCAGGGGCTGGACCTATGCAACAGTCACAGCCAGGTTGAATAAATTGTTGCATGTGCTGGCAACCCATGACGGGGGCCCTTCCTACCCCTACCCTCACCAGCTGCAGCAGTACACTAAGCAAATACCAACAACTGAGATACCTTGACTTGCACACTTCCCCTGGTAGCACATGCCATAGGACATTACAGCTGGAGCAGGGGCTGTCTCTGAAGCTGCCTGTGCCATGCGGAATACCCAAAGGGCATATCTGGCGCCCCCAAAGCAGGGTATACCCCCAGCACATGTAGCGAGCTGCTGTTCTCTGCAGGTGGAGCATGATTGGCATAGCCGATGTGGTATTGTAGAAAGGGGGAGCGGTGCTGAATAAAAACATATGCTTTGAGGAGGTTGTTGAGAGATCTGCTAGCACTATCATGGCAAGATCTGGTGGAAAGTGTTAAAACAGCAGTAGCAAGGGCACGTCGGGTCTAGAAGGTGGTGCTGCACCGAAGGGATATGCGTAACATGTCTTGTTTTACAACAAGCCTGGCCCAGTGAACAACTCTGTGGTATGCTAGACCTTGTTTCAAGCAGTGACAGGTGACAAAGAAAACAGTCCTCCAAAGTGGTGGTGACAGCGTGGGTGACAGCCTTGCAGCATAGGCCCGTCTCGCCCGCCGCTGATTGCAGCATGTAGAAGGAAGCTTCCTACCATCAAACTGGCATGCAAAGCACACCAGCTTCTGTTAATACTGAATCCTTGGCAGTGACCTTGAAGCTTATGGTAAGATTGCCAGAAGCAGGGCCCCTCCAGCAGGGGAAGCATCCATGTTGAAAACCACACTTTTTGCTGCCTGTAGCAATGCTCAGCATTGCAGGGATAGCTAATGTGGGGCCTGCTGTGCAGAGCATGCATGACTGCAGCTAGTGACATGGTACTGTAAAGCCAAGGAAAGCTTGCTGATAAATGGGAGAAGTTTCATTCCATGCACCCTAACTCAGGTGACCACAGGGGCGTACCCACTTTTGACCAAAATCTGAAAAGTCAGCTCAAGCACTTTCTCAATGCGGTTGCGGTTGCCACCAATTTAGCACAGCAGGCAATAATTGCATCAACAAGTTCTTTGCAACAGGCTAGACACAGCTGTTATCTCTGCTTGCACTTGAGGAAACAGGAGGTGCAAACATTGGACACAGTTGGTTGCAAAAGTTTTGGCCCAAAACTCAGATTTTGTTAGGAAATGGTCTGCTTCTGTGAAATGGCATGGCCGTTCATTGCTCTCTTGCACAGGCAGCTCCTGTATGAGGTCCAGGTTGTCACCAATGGGTGCGGTCAGCATCTCTGTTGCTCTGTGTTGCTTGGCTGCTGAGAAAAGCAGGGGTCTTGCAAGGGAGACAGCGGAGGCATTTTTGCTGCTTTTTAAGGGGGTAAATGCTGAGAACTGCCAGCAGGCACAGGTGCCCTTTCTTTACTGTTTAGGGGCAGTAGCATATAGACCAGGTGTGAAGCAGGTGCAGGGGCTATACCAGTTCAATGGCAGGGCAGGTGGGGGTAGGCAGGGCATGCGAGAAGTTGGGGCAAGTGCAAGGCTGAGCTGAGAGGGCTGTGGGAGGGGAGCAGATGGGGTGTGGGGCTGGCAAGCACAGGAGGTGCAGAGGTTGAAGGGGAGAGGCAGGTCAAAAAAAGCAGGAGGGCTATAGGAACAGGGGGGAGGCTTGCTGGTCTGCGTCTGCGGCTGCGGCTAAGGCTAAGGCTGGCTGGCTGGCTTTTATATAGTATATTTATAGGGCACGCCCGGGGCTCGAACTCGGGACGTCTCGCGTGCGAGGCTACTTGTGGTACCACTTGGGCATACCAACTGCAGCACATTGATGCTCTGCCTGTTTACTTTCTTAAACATAAATGGTTGTAAATCAGGTCTTGCTGCTGCTGCTTAAACCCCAGCCTTATGTTCCGGCCAAAACTTTTGCAACCAACTGTGGACATTGGTTCTGCTGCTGCTGTTTGACAGAGGCAAGGGCTTTGGCTTGGGGCAGGGCTGGTTTAAGGTACCAGGGGCTGGACCTATGCAACAGTCACAGCCAGGTTGAATAAATTGTTGCATGTGCTGGCAACCCATGACGGGGGCCCTTCCTACCCCTACCCTCACCAGCTGCAGCAGTACACTAAGCAAATACCAACAACTGAGATACCTTGACTTGCACACTTCCCCTGGTAGCACATGCCATAGGACATTACAGCTGGAGCAGGGGCTGTCTCTGAAGCTGCCTGTGCCATGCGGAATACCCAAAGGGCATATCTGGCGCCCCCAAAGCAGGGTATACCCCCAGCACATGTAGCGAGCTGCTGTTCTCTGCAGGTGGAGCATGATTGGCATAGCCGATGTGGTATTGTAGAAAGGGGGAGCGGTGCTGAATAAAAACATATGCTTTGAGGAGGTTGTTGAGAGATCTGCTAGCACTATCATGGCAAGATCTGGTGGAAAGTGTTAAAACAGCAGTAGCAAGGGCACGTCGGGTCTAGAAGGTGGTGCTGCACCGAAGGGATATGCGTAACATGTCTTGTTTTACAACAAGCCTGGCCCAGTGAACAACTCTGTGGTATGCTAGACCTTGTTTCAAGCAGTGACAGGTGACAAAGAAAACAGTCCTCCAAAGTGGTGGTGACAGCGTGGGTGACAGCCTTGCAGCATAGGCCCGTCTCGCCCGCCGCTGATTGCAGCATGTAGAAGGAAGCTTCCTACCATCAAACTGGCATGCAAAGCACACCAGCTTCTGTTAATACTGAATCCTTGGCAGTGACCTTGAAGCTTATGGTAAGATTGCCAGAAGCAGGGCCCCTCCAGCAGGGGAAGCATCCATGTTGAAAACCACACTTTTTGCTGCCTGTAGCAATGCTCAGCATTGCAGGGATAGCTAATGTGGGGCCTGCTGTGCAGAGCATGCATGACTGCAGCTAGTGACATGGTACTGTAAAGCCAAGGAAAGCTTGCTGATAAATGGGAGAAGTTTCATTCCATGCACCCTAACTCAGGTGACCACAGGGGCGTACCCACTTTTGACCAAAATCTGAAAAGTCAGCTCAAGCACTTTCTCAATGCGGTTGCGGTTGCCACCAATTTAGCACAGCAGGCAATAATTGCATCAACAAGTTCTTTGCAACAGGCTAGACACAGCTGTTATCTCTGCTTGCACTTGAGGAAACAGGAGGTGCAAACATTGGACACAGTTGGTTGCAAAAGTTTTGGCCCAAAACTCAGATTTTGTTAGGAAATGGTCTGCTTCTGTGAAATGGCATGGCCGTTCATTGCTCTCTTGCACAGGCAGCTCCTGTATGAGGTCCAGGTTGTCACCAATGGGTGCGGTCAGCATCTCTGTTGCTCTGTGTTGCTTGGCTGCTGAGAAAAGCAGGGGTCTTGCAAGGGAGACAGCGGAGGCATTTTTGCTGCTTTTTAAGGGGGTAAATGCTGAGAACTGCCAGCAGGCACAGGTGCCCTTTCTTTACTGTTTAGGGGCAGTAGCATATAGACCAGGTGTGAAGCAGGTGCAGGGGCTATACCAGTTCAATGGCAGGGCAGGTGGGGGTAGGCAGGGCATGCGAGAAGTTGGGGCAAGTGCAAGGCTGAGCTGAGAGGGCTGTGGGAGGGGAGCAGATGGGGTGTGGGGCTGGCAAGCACAGGAGGTGCAGAGGTTGAAGGGGAGAGGCAGGTCAAAAAAAGCAGGAGGGCTATAGGAACAGGGGGGAGGCTTGCTGGTCTGCGTCTGCGGCTAAGGCTAAGGCTAAGGCTGGCTGGCTGGCTTTTATATAGTATATTTATAGGGCACGCCCGGGGCTCGAACTCGGGACGTCTCGCGTGCGAGGCTACTTGTGGTACCACTTGGGCATACCAACTGCAGCACATTGATGCTCTGCCTGTTTACTTTCTTAAACATAAATGGTTGTAAATCAGGTCTTGCTGCTGCTGCTTAAACCCCAGCCTTATGTTCCGGCCAAAACTTTTGCAACCAACTGTACATCATGCAATGTTTTCCTCTCTAATGCTCCAGCACCTCCCAAGTATACCCCCTCCCCCCCCCTTTATTCAATGACACCGATGACCACGAACAGGGACCTGGTTCGGTGAACTAGCCCCCTATGATTTAAGGCGCTCGTTTGGTGCTTGGGAGGTCGTGGGTTCGAACCCCATCAACGGCCGCTCCGACCCAGAGTGTGTTTGGGTACATATCGCTTCCACGCGGGGTGACGGGCGCACCGCACGCTGAATGGCGTAAAAGTGGATAGGGTATGGTACAATTACAAAGGTTGCGAACAATGTTCGATCTCCCATGGGCCACGAAGTAGGCCTGCAGGCTAGTGCCGGGAGGGGTTTCAGTCCCCCAACTTGTATTGTATTGTATTGTATTTATTCGTCCTTTTCTACCCCCTCCCCCCCCCCCCCCTTCAACACCCGACTAGGACATCACAATTGGTACCTCCCAGACAACATCACCACTGCCAACCCTACTTCCTTCGCAGCAAGGTCAAACATCAAACATAGCATTACTACTCCATACCGTGATATCTGCTCTAATGCTCCCATGCAGCACCTAATACTCCCATGCAACATTCCCACCAAGTTAGGCCGTCCCAGCAAAGGTGATAAAATCCTAAAGAATCCCTAAAGAACCAGGGCTTCTTCAGGGTTTAGTAACCTCTGGTCCCAGGCAGCATACAGTGAAACAAACAAACAAACAAAAATTTAAGGTGCGGCAACCGCAAAGGGCTGCTAGGTCGAAACGACCAAACACACCATCGGATGGGTCCAAAAACAATGGAATCCATACCACCAAGCAAGAGGAATACCCAAGCAGACATCCAACTACGGACACGGCAAACAAATCACCAGCAGGAGACTGATGGGTGTATCCAAATCAAACACAATCCAGAGCACCAACCAAGCAGGATGTCCAGTAAGTCCAGTAAGTGTCTTCCAAACACCAGGCCCCCATTCGCTGGATGCCAGGACATGATCTGATGGCATCATGGGGTTTCCATTCGAGCTGGAGCAGCACTGCCTGCATCCTCTGCTAGGGTTTAGGGTTTAGGCGCTTCGCCTAGGAGACATATGAAAGAATGATCAGCTCATCCCTGGCTTGACCCTTCTGTCCTACGTCTCGTAGGCGCAGCACCTAAACCCTAATTCTACACAAATTGAGCAATCTGCTCCGATGGAATCTATGGACCTCCTCCTTTGTGACCTCAGCCAGCTGCAAATCCCAAACAACAAAAGAAACCCCCAGTGCCTTTCAATACCAATCACTTCTCATCAAGAGGTGATTCCATTTGGCAACATGTGCTCCGATATATATCCTTCACACAACCATCAAGGGTGCAAGTCTGGGTTACCCGGGATAAAAATCCGAGCTTTAGACTCGGCCATTGCCTCAAACGCCCCAGCATGTAAGCCGGCAATAGGTTTCGTGTTAGGATGGGTTTGCCAATGTAAGATTCACACACACACACGAAGCCTATGGTCACAGTCACCCGGGTCAGGCATTTGAGTTACACCCTAAAACCATACCCTAAACCCTGGCACTACCGTCCAAACCCGCACGGAGAAGTCATCTACCAATATGAGAGATATATGTGGTCAACAGTATGCCTAGGGGTCGGAGGGAAACAAGAAGTATCCAGTAACAGTATTGTACTGCAGCACCAGAAGGACCCTTCCTCTACTTTGGGGTTTTACGGCCACTACATACCACAACATGTCATGGACAATGTCAAATTACCACAGCCAGATCACGGCTTGCCAGTAAATACCTCACAGGTCCAATGTCATTGGGAATCGTAAGCCAATGGATTTTGGCATGTGAGCATAAACGCTGTGTGGGGGTCTGGGGGTTGAGGGCACAACCTAGTGTGTTATGTCACCAACCCGCAGACCCTCACACAAGATCCATACTCTTACAGCCTCACTTGCCACAGGCTGCTGACCTGCACAAACAACAGCAGCAGCAGGTAGGAAACACTACTAAGGGAGCAAACCATTGTGCCCTGGTCATTGATGTACCCGGACAAGAGAACGAAGTGATCGAGGAAGGGATACGTCTGCGCTGGGGCTGAACCCAGATGGGAACCCTTCTGTGCCTGAATCTGTGCCCGAATAGACCCCGAACCCCAGAAAAACTGAGATCCTCGCAATTTACTGCTTCAGCACGCCTTGCGCCAGACTCTTGTGCCTCAGCCCTGCTTCAGAAGGCAGTCTGGTGGGCCTGAGTTGTCGGGAAACACGTGGGCCCTCCTTCTGCGTGTCCATTGTCGCATGGCAGCCTACCGCTAGACTGCGTGCCCCGCTTTTCCTTGACATGTGCAGCATTCTGAGGCATTACTGCGGCGAGCACCATCCCTGCGAATATGTGCCAGGGATTGCCGCAGCTTGTTTCAGGCTGGCCCTTTTCTGCAGTGAAGTGGTAAAGCGCATGTGGTGTTTCACGGCCTACACTTCGACAACCCTTCCGAGGGTGCTACATCCTCTTCTCGCATCTTAGACATCATGGCGCAGGATTTATTTTGAGTAAGGCCCACTTATGACTTATGAGTTATGAGCAAAACCGGCTGGTTGCTCCAACAGTCCAACCCTCACGTGCTTCTAAGTGTGCCTCTGCTGTATTCCTATTTTATCACTTCAAGGGCATGGAGAGGCGCGCTTCAGATGTCACAATGCTTTCATTCAAAAGAGCTCTGATTTGGTCAACCAGGCAGTCGGGCCTGCTGCCTACCATGCAGTGGCCTGCAGGCCTCCATCCCCCTTCCATCCCCCCACGCATATCCTTCAACCTAAACCAAGTCCATCTTGTGACCTTGCATTCATGTAGCTTCTGAATAGATACACAGCATGCAGCAGCAACCGCAGGAAGGCAGAGGGTCATGAAGCTCAGCACCTCAAGCAACTGCCCAACCCAGGCACAGCATACAAACCAACGTTACAGAGGGGGGGTGCAGGGGGGCACAGCCCCCTAGCCTCCAGCCCTGGCACAGCATGTACCAGCCAACGTTAGAGGGGGGGTGCAGGGGGGCACAGCCCCCGTAGCCTCCAGTCCTGGCACCGCATGTACAAGCCAACATCCCCGCATGTCACCTTGCGATGCAGCTACCAGCTTGACGACTTAAACACTTGTCCGGGACGGCCGAAGGCCCCTTGATTTTGCATGGAATGCACAGATACACTGCAAATGGGACAGAGGTCACCCCGTCGGTCCCACAAGTCTGATGACCAACCCTAATCGGAAGCTAGGGTTTAGTGGTCTGCAGTACATACATGCTGCGTGAACCCTAAAACCTCTAATACTGCAGATACACAGACATGGAACAGAGGCCAGCCTGGACGTCTCGTAAGTCTGATAAACCAATGCAAACTGTAAGCTAGGGTTTAGTGATTTGCAGTTAGTACATAGATGAACCCAAAATCCCCCTACTACAGCAATTACACAGAGGTCGACATCCCACATGACCCGACCAATGGAAAACATAAGCGTGACCTCCACTCCTACGTGACATGCCATCACCACCCCGCGCCTTTACTACCATGCTGCTACCCAGGTGCCTCATGTCCATCCTGTCAGACCCCCTTTTCCTGCTCCTGCTGCTGCTGGTTGTGGTCCTCATGACACCCCATCACCACTTTTCGCCCCACCCCTATGTCCACTGCTGCTGCTAGCCCTGGTCCTGGATGTTCCATGCTGGTATGAGAAGGCCCCCCTCTTCTGCTGCTGCCACTGCTGCTTGTGCCATGGGCCGGCTCCTACTCGGCCAAAAGCTAGAAGCAGCAGCAGCAGCAGGCCTTCCCGCTGTTAGCCTTCCCGCTACTCCTGATACCTCCTTGACCTAGATGCTGCTGCTGCTGGTGGTGATGCTCTTTGTGACAAGCCATCACCACCCCCTGCTGCTGCTGCTGGCCCTGCTTCCTGTTGCCCCCATTTTGGTCTGATGAAAGTCCTCCTCTCCTCCTCCTGCTGCCGCTGCTTGTGCTCAGAAGCCTCCTACTCGACCGCGTCCTTGCTGCTGCTGTCGGCATAGTAATCGCGTATATCCTAGCTTGCCGCTAGCTTCCCTGCTACTGCCCAGTACTTCCTTGACCTGCTGCTGCTGCTGGTTGTGGTCATCGTGACAAGCCCTCACCATCACCCGCCCTTTTTGCCATTACTGCTGCTGGCCCTGCTCGCGTGCGCTGCATGTTGGTCTTGTCAGACCCCCCTCTCCTGTTTCTGCCACTGCACTTGTGCTGGAAGGCACGCAACCTGACCAGCCCCTGCCCAACAGACGGTCACCGGCACGCAAGTTCCGAGAACAAGCCGATAGACCGGTCTATCGGCCTGTTTTCCGAACTTGCGTGCTGGTGAACGACTAACAGTTTCGGGCCTGGTCAGGTTGCACCGTGCGCAACTCTCCCATGCCCTTATTGCTGCTGTAGGCTTTCCTCCAGCGTTGCAGCACGTATGACCCAAGTTACATAAACCTATGGTCATATCTGCAGCCATTGCTTGCTGCTAGCCTGCCTGATACTCCTGAATACCTCTTCGACCCCGCTGCTGCTGGTTGTGGTCTTCACCCGCCCCGCCCCGATTGCCCCTGCTGCTGCTGGCCCTGCTCCCGGGTGCCCCACGTTAGTCTGACAAGCCCAATCTCCTGCTGCTGCTGCTTGTGGTGTCAGCCGGGACCTACTCGGCCAAAAGTTAGCAGCAGCAGCAGCAGCAGCAGCAGCAGCAAGGGCTGTAGATAGTTCTACAGTGCACCCCTAGCTTGATGTTAGCCTTCCCGCTACTCCTGGATACCTCCTTGACCCCTGCTGCTACTGGTGGTGGTCTTCATGACAAGCCATCATCACCACCAGTCACCCCTGTTGCGCCTGATGCTGCTGTTACTGCCACTACTGCTTGTGTCGTTGGGCCTGCCCCACTGCCTTGCCCTTGCTGCTGCTGCTGTCCATACACCCTAGCAGTGCTCCCTAGCTTGCTGCCAGCTTCCCCGCTACTGCCGAGTACCTCCTTGACCCTGCTGCTGCTGCTGGTCTACCAGAAGCACTATCATCACCCTCCTGTGATGCAACTCCCTGACCCGAGTCGCCCATACTACCCCCATAAGGCACCCCTCCTGCTGCTGCTGCTGTGGGTGGCGGCACTCCATTACCTCGACCCTGCTGCTGCTGCTGGTAGAATGTGGCTGTAGCTGCTGCTACTGCTGGGTTAGATGTAGCAGCCGCCCCGCCACCCCCTTGCTGCTGCTGCATGGCCATCGCTGCAGCCCCTTGCATCATGGCAGCTGTAGCATAAGGGTTCATCATAGCTGCAGCAGCATAAGGGTTCATCATGTAAGGGTTGACCGGGTTTGACCAGCCAGTTTGACCGGCGGCCGGAGCTGCAGCCGACGTCGCTGGCGGGGCACTACTAGTGCTACTGCCGCCACCACCCGCAGCGGCTGCTGCTGCCGCAGCCGCTGCCGCTTGCATTTGCTGCTGCATTGCCGCCCATGCGGTAGGATCCATCGCCGCTGCGGGGTTGTAGGGGTTATAGCCTGCCGGGCCATAGGGGGGCATCCCAGGGTATGGATATGGGTACGGGTAGGGGTAAGCAGCGCCTGCTGCTCCACCAGCGGCCCCAGCTGCTGCTGCTGCTGGTTGTGAGGAAGCGGGAGGCTGTTGCTGCTGTTGCTGCGGAGGCTGGCTGTAGCTCTGTTGGTTATAGCTGCTATTGCTGCTACTGCCTGCTGCTACAGCTGCACCAGTCCCTTGCTGCTGCTGCTGCAGCTGGTAGTATGCCCCATAATCCTGCTGCTGCTCCTGGGAATACTGCTGCTGAGTACTGCTGGGAGTAAACGCAGCTGCATCGGCTTTAAGCTTTGTAGTAGGGCTCCTCTTCTCCTCCTGCTGCTGCTGCTGCTGTTGGTTGCTTCCGCTGGCGCTGCCAGTCTTCAGCCGCGTCTTAACTGCAGTTATCGTCCCATCCCCATGTTGCACGGGAATCCACCGAGACACCAACCCATCGTCGTCCCCACCGTCTTCATGACTGCCGTACTGAGCCCCCCTACTCCCACTCCTACCCTCCGGCTCCCCTTGTGGACGCCTCTCCTGCCTTCCCTGCCTCTCCTCTCCCCAACCGTATCCACCACCACCAGCAGCAGCAGCACCCCTACGCGGCCCTGCTTGTTCACCACCCCAACCACCACCACCACCACCAGCAGCAGCACCCCTACGTGCCGCTGTTTGCTCACCACCCCAACCATCGGCGCCACCGCCACCGTTACCGCCGCCGCCGCGACCCTGCCCCGAGGCTCCGTAATCTCCCCAACCGTCGCCGCCACCACCACCACCACCAGCAGCAGCACCTCTACGTTGCCCTCCTTGTTCACCACCCCAACCACCATCACCACCACCACCGCCACCGCCGCCGCCCCGACCCTGCCCCGAGGTTCCATAATCTCCCCAACTATCCCCTTGCTGATTCCTGTCATAATCCCCCCACCCATCCCCCTGTGCCTGCCCTCCTTTACCCCCATACCCATCTCCCCAGTTCGACCCTTGCTGCTCACGAGGCCTCTCCCAATCCCCACCTCCGCTTTCAGGCACCAATCCGTACCTCCTACCCCCCCGCCCACCCCTATTCCCATCTTCCGCCCTGTCCCCTTCCCCTCCATACGCCCCCCGTGGGCCCCCGCTCCCCCTTGCATTCTCAGCATACCTCCCATACCCCCCCTTCCGCTCCTCCCTCCCATCTGGGCTGTAACTCCCCCCCGCCTGCCGGTGACTCTGGCCGTAGCTCTGTTGCTGCTCACGGCTCGGGTGACTGCTACTGCCATAGCCACCTCCGACGTCACCCTGCCCGTAACCGCCGCCGCCGCCGCCGCGGCCGCCATCGGGGTAGCTACCGCCCCCATCCCGCCCCCCGCGGGTGCCGCTGCTGCCATACCCGCCCTCACCACCGCCCCGATCCCTACCGTACTGCCCCTGCTGCTGCTTCTGGAACTCCTCCCTCCCGGACATCCAGCCGGGAGCTACGGGAGCATCTCTTCTCGCCTTTGCTGCTGCGGCCCTCTCCGCAGCGTACCTATCCCGCTCTTGCTGCAATGTCTCACCCGCCCGGCCGCCACCGCGCCCACCCCGCCCTCCGTCGATGCCGCCACCCCCCCTTCCCCCTGCCGCTGCTGCTAATCCTGCTGCGGTGTGCGGTGGGGGCCCTCGACCACGCCCCCCTTCCAGTGGGCCACGAAACCAACCAGAAACAAATCCATCGGCAGAGTAATCGGCCCCACCGAAATCTCCCCGGCCGCCTGGTCCCCTCCCGCCCGGGCCGCCCCGCCCACGACCGCCAGAGGGCACCAAGGGGGGTGCTTTGACAGGCTGCATTTCCAAGGGATAAAAGCACAACGGGGGACATTAGAAACACGTTATCAGCTGTCACTCTCCGACTCTCCCTCTCAACACACTAACAGACAAATTACAGTCATGTGGCGGTGCTGCAGGGTTGCGCAACGATCTATCTTTTGCCTGTTCCATCTCAAACCTGTATAATCAGCTAAATTTGGAGTAGAATAAAGTGTGCTTTGCATGACATGGGAGCAAGCTGGCCTAAGCGCTGCCATTACTGAGGCATAGGAGCCCAGTAGCACCCCAGTCCACCCACCCCTTCAACCTTGCCTGCTACAACCCCTGCAACTTTACGAGGTGGCATTCAGGTACGACGATTTGGTCTCGCTATCGCCTTTCATGTTGTGGTTTAGCTCTTGCATTTATTCGTCCTTTTCAACCCCTTCAAGACACATAATCAGCTATTTTCGGAGCAGGATGAGGTGTGCTTTGGATGACATTAAACCAAAGCTGATGTAAGAACTTTCATAACACAGCCGTAACAGTCTTCAGCACCCAGTGACCCCCCTCCTACCCTTGCCTGCTGCAACCCCTTCCATTTGCCCTTCAACCAGGGCCAGTCCTAGTGAATTCATGGGGACCCCCTTGTCTCCTGCACTCCTTCTCACCATTCCTATCCCTCCCTCTAACATTCCCTGCCTTTCTGACCGCTTTGTCCCTCTCTAAACATTGCTCTCCCTCTCCCTACAACCCCCCTGCATCCCAAAAATGTCCTCCTATAAAAGTCATCCTTCCCCCCTGGATCACCCTGCTTTCCAAAACCCTCTTTTATAAGGTAATCCTTCCTCTCCATAAAGTTACCCTACTTTCCAAGACCCTCCTTTCCAAAAATTGTAGTCCCCTTCCCTAGGATGCCCCTGCTTTTCAGGGCCCCCCTTACCCGTGTGTCTCCAGACTCCACCCTGCTGCATAACACATCAAACAGATCATGCTTCCACTTCCCCATCTTGGACACATCCACATGGCGCTCAGGACCCCTACAACAGATACAGCAGCACTTGATGTAAGAATTTACAACTGCCACAATAATGGCTCCTGGCGTCACTATAGCTGCTACCTTGAGCAATGTTAACACAGTCGCTACATTAAGTAGCACCAGCAGCAGCATCATGTATGTCAGTTACTGGCATGTCTTCGTGACGCAGTTCATGCTACCAAAACCTCTTCCCCTGAGTCTACACAGATCCACATGGCACTTAAAGCTTACATATAGCCACCCTGATGTCTTGCTGCTGCCTTGTTGCGGAGCCCAGAATGACGAGCCATGTCTTTCTTTCTTTCTTTTACACTTTGATGAATTCGAAATGGCGTGGCAGAATAGCTAATAACAATAACAATAACAATAATAATGATAATAATAGCTAATGTCTTTGTTTTCTGGGGAGCAGAGAAGCAGCGATGCAGACGAGTCTATCGTAGGTACTGAATAGATACACAAAAAGCGCAGCAGTGCAAACCAGAAGTGAAGTAGGGCCACCACCCCCATATCTCCTTCGAGACCCATATCTTCCCCAGGGCAGGCATGCTAGGGTTTAGGCCTTCTGCTATACCATAAACCCTAGGCCTGAGAGGGACCCCTAATGTTGAATTATATCAGAAACACCAGCATATGCAGCAAGCAGGTCAGCTGTCTTATCAGGGGAAGCGCAGCAGATTCTAACGGGAGTCCATCCATACATGGTATCGCCTGCGCACTGACCTCTGTCAGCATGTCTTGCCCTGACGACACAAAAGTATCACTATTACATTTAATGATATGTCATAGCAAAACGTGCCATAGGCCCCGCACCTCAAGCTGTCAGAAAGAACCATGTACCCGGAGCCCAACCAGAAGCAATGGCCAACAGGCTTCACAATGGCGCCAAGCCTATGTAACTTTAATGTCTTATCTTTGTGATTACCAAACAGTCAGCATGCTGTTCAGTCCGACCCGGATACCAGGATACCAGGTGGACTCCCTTGGTGGTGGTGGTCGCAACCTGCTTTGTTCGCTGCACCCTGCTTTATTTGTTCCAGCACTGCATGACAGACCCTGCTTTTCATGTCGCATCACTCTCCCCTGCTTTGATTACCTGTACCCAATCTCCAGGTGGACTCCCTTTGTGTTGCATTGTATACACTAAATCCCACACATGATCAGTGTATGGTAGCCTACCATTGGTAGGTGCTCACCTTCGTGGTGCATTCTCCTCCCCTCTATCGTCATGCTCATAAAAGCGCCCCACCCTGGGGACCTCAAAAGGCTGCCTGGGTTTGCGGTCTTGTTGAGGCTGTGGTTTAGGCTGATTCTCATCATCTGAGGAAGATGATGAGCCAGATCCTGACTCTGACCCTTCGACTTCCCCTTCTTCTTCTGTGGTACTGTACTCCTCTGAACCCTCAGCCTCGTCCTTAGATGATGCTGATGCATTAGAACGAGGCTCAGCTGCCTTGTCGGGCTGCTCCCCCTGCACCTGCTGCTGCTGCTGGTCGGGGTTTTGCTGTTCGGTGGTAGAGGGAGCAGCTGGGGCTGGGCTAGGGGCTAATTCGCCTTCCTCTAGCCCGGAGTCGCTGCCAGCTTCGCTCGCGGCACCCCGGCGCTGGACCGGAAGAGGCTCTTTTGGAAGAGAGGCTGCCGTGGGAGAGGGCTCAGCATCATTTTCTTCGCCTGCAGAGAGGGCAGACGTCCAATCAACGGCTATCGTTCGATCTACTCAGCGGCAAGCAGGAGGGAAGTGTTGTGCTGCGCCATAATAGCACTAGACGGCAGTCTTTAGGACGCATATAGGGTGCTGGAAGCGGGAAGAGGTGGTTACCTGTCACGTAGCCTTCATCGGCCTCCGAGCCCTCATCGTCGCTTGCAGCGTCACGCCTAGTGCCAAGCTTGATCTCTAGGTCTAAATCGATGGTTTCCTCCTCTGCCTGCTTGTTCTCAGCTATCTCAGAGCCTGGCGTATCCGTCTCCTGAGTTGCATGGTCCTTGTCCGACATCCAAACAACCGTATGAGTAGAAAGCTCTAGCTAAAACAGTACCACATGAGCGATCGTTTGGACTAAAGAAACTGTATACTTCAACCCACGGCGGTGGACACAGCGCCGAACCTGCCGGCACCCAGGCGAGGAGCCTCCGATCTGGTCTCCGGCACACAAAAGAAACCACTTTCACAGCTGCTTCAGAGGTACCGCATGTTACCTGGAACAGAACTCCGGACGATCCTGTGCTGCCCGCGTCCTGAATGCAGGCAGCTTTGAACATTGTGGCACCCGGATCGCGGTTCACCGGCAGGTTCCTGGTCCAGGAGTGCCACTGGCATCTTTTGATCCCAGCAGTCTGAACATGGGCCGTTTCCTGTTCAATCAGCACCAATCAGACCCATGTGCACTGCCTGAAGGGTTTCAGTGCCGGCGGAGACTACTGTGGTTGTACCATCCATGCCCAACCGCCCTCAGTTGCTACGTTAGCACGTGCATTGTTGGGTGAACAAGGATCAATTCCACAGTCCTGGTCAACGTCAAGCAATTAGACCTCGCTGGGGGTAATCACACCATCCCTTTCACATAGCAAGGCATTATGGCGCCTGCACAGGTAACCAGCTGCACTGAGCCTCTTTATGGCAAATGGCTAGGGCAAGATCATGAATGCATCTTAACTCCAACAGCAAGAACGCACCTCCATGCTTTCATAACTTCCGCCCCTGCCTTTAGCTGAGGCTGTCTGAAAGGGCGGTTCTCAGGGCTGAGTTGAGCGTCGCGCGCACTGTCGACGTCCGTGCGATTATACCTCAGAAATATCACGCTTTGGTCCACATGGAGCTCATTTAGGTTTCAAAGCCAACGCATAGCCATGGTCGGAGCCCATCAAACCCCACTTCCATTCCCGCTGCAGTTGATGTTACACTTGCCGCTGCCAATAACAATCCTTTCTAGACGATGCATCCTTGCTGTGGCATTGTGACAAGGCTTGCCCTGATCGTGTGCTTCTCGCCCCACGTTTTTGCAGCGCCATGTTTCTGAGCCTGTGAAGGAGCTATCAGATGCCTTACGTGGGAAGCATGGGGTAGATTACAGCCAAGCGAAGCTAGAGATGGGCCATGAGGTGAGAAGGGGGCAAATGGATCATGCAAGGAGCAACAGCCTCGGGAACGACAGTCATTGATACACACAGCAGCAGCAGCAGCAGCAGCAGTAGCAACGATGAACAGCAGCAGCAGCAGCAGCACACAAAACAAGTATGAGGAGTATTAAGAGCAGGAGCACCGCCATCGCAGCTGCTCAAAGACTACCAACTTACCATAGCAGCTGTAGCATGGGAAGGTGCGGGGGGAGCCATCACCAGCAGCAGCAGTGTCAGCAGCAGCAGCGGGATTTGAGGAGATGCCCCCACCAGCAGTAACAGCGGCAATGTTATTGGTGCCAGCAAATGCCTCAAAGACAGCAACGGCAGCAGCACCAGCAGCACTACCAGCACCAGCAGCAAAGGTGGCTGCAGCAGGAGTTGAATGTAAGGAGTTGCCCCCACCAGCAGTACCAGCTACCAGGAGGGGAAGGGTATGGAGGAGCCATCACCAAGAGCAGCAGCAGCACCAGCAGCAGCGGTAATGGTGGCTGCAACAGCAGCACTACCATGATGTTAGGCTTGGTCCCATCAAGATAAGCATTGGCAGCAGCATGATTCATTTACAGAGCAGCATTAGCTCCAGGGAGTAGCGCCAGCAGTGCTGGCTGGTGACAGCAGCAGCCCCACTCCTACCAGCACAAGTAGCTAGGCAGTCGCAGCTGTTTTCTCTGTTCCACCTCCCTGTCTTTGTACCAGCTTGATGTGCAGGGCCTATGGCACTTTCTGGCTTACGGCATACCGCAAAATGTAATGAAAACAGCACCGGGGGAAGTTGTACTGCTGCTCATGATTGATACAGTAAAAGGGGAACGTTGTCTGCATATCAAAGGCAGATATTCTATATGAGATACATCACTGCACACCTTTTGGGCCGTGCAGCACCCACCACATGGCTCCAACCAGTGTTAGTGTGTGTTGAGAGAAACCGATACTGGGAGCTAAGACGATGAGAGCGGAGACAAAGGCAGATATTCTATGTATGGCTGTAGATCGTAGGCAAGCAAGCATGCAGGCACTAGGGCGCTGGCAGCAGCTGCTCTATTGGCGATAGCAGCAGCAACAGCAGGCAGCAGCAGCTTCTCTATTGCGACAGCGGCAGCAGGCAGCAGCAGCAATATTGGCGACCGTAGCAGCAGGAGCAGGAGCAGCAGTGTCTCTGTCCCAGCAGCAATAAAAACCCCAACAGTACCAAAGAAGTGCCCTGTGGCCCTTTGTTCAAGGCTGTAGATTTTGATGATGTGCGTTTGCTTCCTGTCTGTGTAGGCAGTCTGGGCGGAGTACTGCAGAAGCAAAGATCTTTTGAAATATCTGAAGGAGCACCCAGAGAAGATGAGTGGCTTGGTCAAACAGGCAGGAGCAGGTGGGTGGGCAGGCGGGGGCAGGTGGGTGGGCAGGCGGGGGCAGGTGGGGCCCAGAGGGGGGCAGGTGGGGGCCAGAGCGAAGCAGGCGGGAGCAGGTGGGAGGCAGAGGGGGGCAGGCAGGAGCAGGTGGGGCCCAGAGGGGGGCAGGCGGGAGCAGGTGGGAGGGCAGTGGGGGGCAGGCAGGGGCCAGAGGGGGGCAGGTGTGGAGGAGGTGGGAGGCAGATGGGGTAAGGTGCGCAGGCAGCGTGGGGGCAGGCGGGAGCAGCTAGGCAGGCCGGAGCAGGTGGGTGGGCAGAGGGGGCTCTGGAGGTTTGATGCAGGTAGTCAAAGCAGGGGACACTGCGGACCAGAACCAAAGATATTGCTTCTGGTTACGGTATATAAAATGGGGTTGCTCATGCAGTACTATGACGGAAAACAGAAGGATACAGCAACACAGCAAGTTGCAACCACCACCTCAAAGCTAGCTTCATGCAATCTGTGGTTAATGTCGGTTCCGGCTCAAGGCGGAACTGGTAAATCTGGCATAAGGCATAACTGTGATGTATGGTTTGGAGCTTTAAGACGAGCTGAAGCAGCAGCAAGAACTGCTGATGATGAAATAGTATTAGTAATGCTATGATATTTCATGATATGCCATAATGGATTTGCCATAGGCCGACACCCACAAGCTGTTTGGAGAACAGCGAGGTGGGACATTGTCTGCGATGTGTTCCATATGGAGTGATGCAACATATGCCTGGACACGATAGCATGGTTTTTGCTCTTCTGTGGTTCAGGTCGTGAAGTGGAGGATGTGGCTCGTGACACAATCATGCTGCTTTTGAAGAACAAGCTGCTGTTGCCTTGTCAGCGCAAATTCAAGAAGGCAAAGCCTGGCAAGAAAAAGTTGGTGAAGTGGCCTCGGACGTTAGAACCTGCAACGGTGAGCTCAGCATGGTCTGTATTATTACATTTCATGATACATCATAGCATAAAATACCATAGGCCTGGCACCTCAAGCATAGAAACAGCGAGGTGGAACAGAATATGGGCGGTCTTTGGTATTGTGTGTGACATCAGCTTAGTGAGCAGCCCAGGGATGGATCCAGGGATCAATCTGTCAGTAGTACAGTCCAATGGCAAAGGTGAGCTATGGACCAGCAGTGAAAAGCATTTGATTGTGGTTTCATGGTGGATGGGCAGAAGGCGTTATATGAAGCGGCAAAGGCCCCTACAGATGCTGGTACGACTCACGAATGAACATGCAAATAATGTGTGATTCAGCTAGCGAGTCAGTCACAGGAAGCAAGCAACGGCACTCTGGAGGGCCCGTGTTTGTCGCGAAGAGCCTGTAAGGGGCTGGTTCGTGCTTTGCATATTCTAATATGTTCTAATTGCCATGAACCACGCCTCAAATAGGAAGAATAGCTCCATATTTGCCGTTCAGGCGAGATCCGCGGCACCAAGGGTTGGCACAAGAATGCTTCCTGAGGGCCGCAAGGTCCAAGCACACGGAACAGGGGAGCTTGAACCAGGCTGGTCTTGACGAGGGGGAAGGCATTTGCTTCTTGTCTTGAAAGGTTTTTCTGCCCAGGTCCTAAGAATAAGGCGTTTGCTTCTTGTCCATCAGTGCAACCTGACTGTAATGATGTACTGGTATGCATATTTCTCGTGCTTTGCTTGGCCGCCAACTGCTAGAGGCAATCGGTTTGTGCTTGCACTGTCACACACGAGCCACTAGATTGTGCATGGCGGTACAAGCATGTTCAAACCTTGACTCAACCACCCTGACAGCGCCTTTTTTGTTGGCTGCACCTATGGTTGTTTCAGGAGATTGACTTTGCTTCAGAGCTATTTCTGGCATGGAGCTATGAACGGCCCACAACAATGGCCTTTTACCTTGGAGCAGCAGCAGTAGCAGTGGGTGTGCTGATGGTCACCCTTTTCCCCTTGGCACCCGTAGCTGTTAGGTAAGCAGCTGCTTCAGATGTAAGACTAGGTTCTAGGAGACATACCTATCTAGGAGGAGCAGCAGTGGCAGTGGGCATGCTTATGTCACCCATTTTCCTGGGGGACCTGTCAGGTAACCGAATGTTTGACAGCTGTGACTGAGACATAGGAGATGGAGATATCTAGGAGGAGCAGCAGTGGCTGTCCTTTTGGTCACCCTCTTTTCTTGGGAACTTTTGTGTGTCAGGTGCCAAACCTTGTGGGCTGTTTCCGAACCCTAGACGATATACAGATTTAAAAGGTCAGCAGATCGGCAGTAGCATGGGGTTTCATGTATGGTCTGCCCTTGCCCTTGGCATCAGTTTTTGCCCATAAATCAGCCTGGCTATTTAAGGACAATGCATACACCTAAGGGCAGCAGCAATAGGAGCGTGTGCGCTAATGTTCACCCTCTTCCTGCTTGGGATATGTTTTTCAGATGAAGTAAGCAAGCATTGGCATGGAAAGGGAACGCTTGGGCACCTTGAACCTGGCATGCAAGTAGAGCTGGTGGTATTATAATGTAACCACCCACATTAGCTGGTTTGTCACGTTCCCTTGCCGTGCTTAGGGTAGCTGCTAGCTGCTTCCCCCGGTGCAAAATGGGGCCTTCTATACAATGTGCCTACAGTGCCAAGGGTGGTGCGAAGGCCCCTGTTGCAGGCTGCTTAGGCTGTGGGGTCTCATGGATCTGCTGTCTAATGTGGCGATTGGTGGTGGGCTGGTGGCTGTGTCTACTTGCGATGTGGTCTTTTTGCTTGCTCCTGCTGCTGCTAGTGTGTTGATGCTCTGCTATTCCGGTTTGTTGCTGCTGGAAGCCGGTGGTCCTTGTCTTTTCTGTGAGGGATAGCACCTCATATTTACAGCTGCTTCTGTTGCTGCTGACGTTGTTCATGTTTCTGCTGCTGCTGCAGGCTGGTGGTCCTGTACTTCCTCATGGCAGTGCTGTCAAGTCTGTTAGGTGTTGTGGCACTACGCAGTGTGGTGTGGGTGGTAGTATGGCTTGCTTCCGGCTACAACCTGTGGATCCTACCTAACCTGCTAAGTGATGAGGTAAGCTACCACCCAACATAAAAAAACTAAAATATTTGGGGCCAGGCATGGGGCTAGGGATGAGGAGGCCCTGTGGGTGGAATGTTGGGTTTAATGCACTTTGCAAAGCTGTAAAAGGAAGTGCTATTGAGGCGAGTTGGCTAGAAGTCCGTTACTAGTCAGTCCTATGGTCCCGTACTGCCAAAACTTGCCAGAGACTCCATCCATCCAAAGCAGTCACTGTGGAGCTGGTTCTGCTACAGCTTTCGATGACAAGCTTGATGGCATGGCTTGCAGTGCCCACAGGATGCATTGATTGTTAGGAGCACGTTGCTCAGCTTTTGGCCCCACATGGTTTAAGTTGTTTTTTGGATGTTCAGTCATGCTTCTTGCAACAAGACCAGCACTTGAGCTCCTGATGCTTTGGCAATTGTCGGTCTGTGGCTCTTATTCCATGTATATGGTGTTTCCTGTTGCATTGAGCAGGGAGATGGGGTTTGACTTCAATGTGTTTGGTAGTTTTGACCTAGCTGGTTTTTGTTCAGCCACACCTTTTCCCACTGTTTGTTTGTTCTGCTGTGCAAGGACAAGAGGTGGTTATCAGTGAGGGTGTGGTAAAAGAGGTGTCACAGTTCAAGTACTTGGGAAGTGTGCTTGTGACTGATGGCAGGTTGGATGTGGAGTTGAATATCAGGAGGGGTAAGGCTGTGGGGAGGTTTAAGCAGTTTGAAAAGATGTGGGGTACCAAGCATCTGTCATTGGCTACGAAGGTGAAGTGTTACAAGGCATATGTGTTGCCAATTCTGCTGTTCGGGAGTGAGTGTTGGTCCCTGACCAAAGTGCAATCGCAAAAGCTTGAGCGGGTGCACTCTAGCTGCCTTAGGAGCATCCTGGGGGTCAGGCTGTCAGATCGGCACACCAATGAGCATATCAGGAAATCATGTGGGGTAGCCACCTTGTCAGCATACATCACAGCAAATAGGCTGAGGTGGCTGGGGCATGTGGGCCGCATGGAGGAGGGCAGGTTGCCGCATATTGCGTTGTTCTCTTCATTACATGGTGACATGACGAGGCCAGTGGGTAGGCCTCGCCATACCTGGGAGAAATGCGTGTGTGCAGATCTGAAGGTGCTTGGTCAAGATGAGGGGAGCTGGGAGGCTTCATGTCAGATTAAGAGTGCTTGGAGGAAGAGGTTGTGGGATCTTACGCACCCTTGGGAAAGCCAACGGTTAGTGAGGTGTAGAAGGCGCACTAAGCAAGCTATTGATAAGCATGTGGAGCGCTATGTGGTGCCTTTCAGTGGCTGGGAGGATGGTGGTTCACCAGTACCTAGGTGGTGGGAGCCACCTCCAGCCCCTACTAGGGTGGTGCTTGATCCTGCTGCCTCCCCGCCACCCATGTGTGATGGAAGTGGAGCAGGTTTTGGGTTTTAGTGGTGGTGTTTGTTTCCCCTTGGTGTGCACGCCGTTGCATCTAGCCTCAGCTTGTGTGTGGCAAATCCACCATCGGTTGTGTGGCTTCGTGATTGTGATCAGGAGCCTTGTGTTTGTGGCCTAGGTTTGTTTGGCCATTGGCATTGCTGGTCTTGCGTTTTGATTGATTGATTGATTGCTGTGCATGCAGATACCTATAACCAAGATCTGGGCACCACTCCTCAGCTTTGAGAAGCCTTCTGCTGGCAAAAAGACGTTGGTGCTGAGGTTCCTGGTGCTGTTCCTGATCGGGGGCCTAGGCTATGGTCTCTACATGACGGGGCCTGCACCTGATACCCTGAAAGCTTCTGTCAAAGATGCACATGACTCCATGCTGCAATACTTCGTAAGTGGGCACACATCGGGACTTCGGGCTGGGGCCAGTGGGGGCCAATGTGTCTTCGAGGTAGTGTTTCTGGAACAGCCAGCTTGCCATACCTGCTTGTGATGTTGGCCTGCCTCTTTGTTATCACAGTCATTATTGTTGCTGCTTATGCCAAGGAGGTCAGTCCCTGGTCATATATACTCGTTGCAGATCTGTAATTGCAGACTGGCTAACTGAACCAAGGGAAGCTGCCAAGAGGAAAGGTTTTAACATATTGTTCGCCTAGCGCGCGGACATGTACTGCATTTATTATGAACTGCTAAAACTGCTTTGGACGCCATTCGTGGTCAGGTATGTAAGCAGCAGGAGTTCCCTTCCTTGAGGTGAGTGCCACATTCTATGTAGCGCTGCAGCACATCAAGCAGCTCTGCGCTGCTCTCACTTACAACACCTTTTCTTACAGGCGTCATTCAGGAAGTTCTGTTTAGCAGGATGAGACGTGATCCCAACAACCTGCAACAGCAGCAATTTTACCTTAGCTTGCTCTTTGGGCTCATCGCTTCATTCACCATTGATTTAAGATATAGTAAGCATGAACATGTCTGCTTGTGCTTTTTTCCACAGGATTTGATGGGTGGAAATAGGGGCGGTCTTGGTGATAAGGCAACTACTAATGGTACAGCATGGGGTGCCACGATGACAGAAGAAGATGTTCAGCATCAGCAGGAGCAAAAGCAGCAGCAGTCACAAACAGCAGGTGAACAGGAAAGGGATGACTCAAAACAGAAGACAGAGGCGGACAATGGCCATAGGGAGGGAAGCAGCAAGCGTGGAGCACAAGAGGAGCTGTAGTTGTGAGCATCGCGAGGCATTGGTTGCCTCTAGCTGTTTAAGTCTTTGTTAGAAGTCGACACAGTCATGGGACTGTTTGGAAAAGCGCGAACGAGTATGGAAAGGGGCGATGGTATGGTATGATGTACGTACATCTGGCTGTCAAGTTAGGACTCTACAGAGTACAGATTACAAAGTGGCCCCACAAAGGGGGCGCCCGTGACGGAGCCAAATAAGAATGGTTAGAATCGACATGCATAATGCCTTGCAAGCTCTCAACACAAGTATCGGCCACTAGTATCGAACTTCTGAGCTTGCTTGTTACCCGCGGTGGAACCTCCCGCTTGGAGCAAGCACAAACTGCATCAGTTCCCAGAGTTTGGAGAGAGTGCTGTCGTTGGTGGTATATGGTGGGAAGCAAAGCACGAGAGATATCAGTACATCGTTACAGTCAGGATGAACTGATGGACAAGAAGCAAATCGCTCCCATGAGGCCCAGCCTGGCCCAAGCGGTCCTGTGCTTGGAGCTTGGAGCAGCCGCGGATAACAGCAGTGAAAGAGATATAGTTGAGCGGGAGGGGCAAAAAGGAAGCCCAAAGCAGTGGGCGGGGTGGATTTCCAGATGTGCTGGAACTTCTGGCATTTCCAAACAGCTTCGCAAAAAAACAGCGTCGAAAAACGCTACGGCACGGAAAAATAGGAAGAATCCTTCCTATTTTCTGGAACGTTCCGGGATGGGACGGTGCCTGAATTTTTATATTGAGCACCAGCGAGCAGTCGACCCAGCCTTACAGGCTCTCCGACAAACACGAGCCCTGACGAGTGCTTCCTGTGATTGGCTCGAATCGAATCGAAGCTGAATCAGACGTTATTGCATGTTCAGTTGTGAGTCGTACCAGCATCTGTAGAAACAGACGTACAAAACAGCCCTGAGTAGGGCACAAAAATAGCCCTCAGCAGGAGGATGACGCGCTTTAGTACTAAATCGAAGTGCTCGGGGCTCATCTTGTTGATTTGTGTCAATGTAAGAGTGACTCTCACAGTAGGCCGATGGCAGGTGGTCATGGCAGCACGGACGCAAGTTATTGACAGCAAGACTGCGCTTTTGGCGAAGCTCAGCATGTTATCATCAGCAACATGATATAGTACTGAGAAGATGCCATGAACATTGAGATAGCGAGGACAGGGTCAGTTCTCAGATTTTTTCCCGTTCTCGACAGGTCGTTTTGGGTACTGCCGACACATCCAAACCACCAAATAGATGCTGGGGTAAGTTAACAGTAACAGTCTACGTTGAGAGTAGAAAAACCTTCTTACCAGCTGTAACTGGTGAACGGAACATGGTTATGCTGAAGTTCTGCAAGTTGTTTCACAAGTCACATCATAGATTCTAGACTAAGCAAATGATTCCCTCCTCCCACAGACCAATCTTGCAAGCCGAAGGCAACCGCGTCACAGACGTCAGCTCCCAAGGCAACATGCCCAAAGGGCTACAGTATGAAGAAGGTGGATGGTGCTAATGTGTGAGTCCGGCGCTTGACTTGTTGGTGGCTTCTTGGGGATAGCATTATGGTGCTAATGTGTGAATGCTCTGGTAGTGGCTTCTTGGGCATATCATAAGCAATACTTCCAGAAACTTGCAAAGGGCTCTTACTATCTTCTGGTTGATGATATCTGTAACTCCATTCTCTCCTGCAGCTGCACACGCAAGGTGATGCTTGCTTGTGGACAGGGCTACACCTTGAAGAATGGCAAGTGTTGCACTGTCTCCGAACAAGAGGAGTGCAAACCCAAGAGTGGCTTGTTCTGCGCCAGCGGCTCTACCTCCAAAAGGGTAAGCTTGAGATTCAGTACATATCATCTTGATGAAGCAGCTACATTACCATGCACATGCAGCAGCTAATCGAGAAGCACCATATGGCACCTTCAACATAGCAAAACCGAGGACGTGGCTTCGTGTGTAGGTGTGCGAGAAGCCAGGACTTACTGTGGAGAAGAATGGCAAGGGTCGTCGTCTGCAGAGTGGCTCCCTGGTGTCAGACATCACTATCAAGACCAAGGACAAGATGTTCATCCCTATCCTGCCAAAGCCTGCAATCAGCTTCAACCTGGACGATGGTAGCAGTGACGGCAAGGGTGGCAGCGGCGCCAGCGTGAACATTCAGAAAAGTGGGCTGTTCCCCATCAAGGACCTCATTCCCACTATTATCCTGCCTGAGCCAGCCGTTACTATCAATATGCCTAACAAGCCAATGTCAGACAAGGGTGGTAACATCAACATTGAGGGCAGCTTGATGGGCCTGATCCCTGGGGCAAATGTCATCCCAATCTTGCCCCAGCCTAAGCTGAGCATTGAGATGCCCGAGAAGATCAAGGTCCCCTTGAAGCCTAACATCAACTTTGCGAAGGAGACGGTGAGCATCCAGCAGAAGCAGAGCAACCATTGGTTGGTAATATGCTATAGCAGCCCTTCAGCTTGTCTCCAGCAACAGCACTAGCATGTCTCCAGCAACAAATGATGTGGTGTTGATGAAGCTGACAAAAACACATTTTCTCTGCTGCAGGAAACCACCATCATCGACATGTCTCGCCTGGGTCCTGAGAAGACCATCAATGTCAATATCCCTGCCAAGGACATTGCCAAGGCAAAGGCTGCTCTTGCATCCTGGGTGGTTCCCCCCAGTGTCGAAGTCAAGAGCAGCGGTCCTGCCCCCACCATCGATCTGTCTGGCATGGGTCCCTCCAAGACTTACACTGTAACTCTGCCCGAGATCAAGACGGCCGCTAAGCCAAACATCAACATCCAGCTTCCAGAGGCAGAAATGAAGTATCTTGACTTAACCGGTTTGTCCGCCAACAAGAAGACTGTGAATGTGAAGCTTCCAAGTGTGGAAGTTGCAAGCCACAAGGTTACCATTGACATGACCGGTGACAAGGGTGGCAGTGGTGGTAACAAGGTCAAAGAGATTGTCCTGCCTGGCAAGGGTGGTACCAAGGAGGTCAATCTCAATGTACAGGGCATTGAGCTCCCTTCTGTTGAGAAGAAGCTCACCATTGAGCTCAACAAGCAGCGCAAGGAGCCCATCATCCCTGTTCCAATGAAGGAGAAGACAAATGTGGAGATTAACCTGCCAGCCATCGACTTGACCGGTGGAAAGGGTGATGAGAAGCCAAAGGATATCAATATCATTGTGCAGGTGAGGTGTTGGGCTAAGAGCAACTGACTGCCATATCAGTAGGTGCCTCACTTCCCCATAAGATTAGCGCATACATGTCCAATGAGACTGCTAATACTGCTATAGGGTACCTTTTTAGATTTTCTCACAAGCCTGTGTCTTTCTTCTGTTGCAGAAGCCCAAGACCGGACTGGATAGCCTGGTATCCAGCAAGATACCCATGGTTGACCACACCACGGTCGATGTCACAATGCCTGATATCATGATCGGCAAGAAGCAGGAAGATGTCAACATTGTGGTCCAAGGAGCTAACAGTTTCGACATTTCCAAGCTGGTAAGCACATGTTTCTTTCAGAAGGCAACATTTACAACCAAGACCAACACCGCATTTACTATGCGGTGTTAGCTACTATGCGGTGTTAGTCTTGGTTGTAAAATGCACTCTTGGTGTTCTTGCTTAATCTGGTTAAAAGTACCTAATATGTGTGATGTGTGTGTCACCCGCAGTTGCCCGAGGGGCTTACCAAGGACAAGGTGCCCATGATCGAGAAGACCTCCACTGACATCACCGTGCCAAAGTTCAAGCCTGAGCTGCCCGTTCCCCAGGGTGGCAATGTGCTAGTGCAAGTGCCCATTGGTGGCGTTTCTAAGAAGCCTGATATGACCGTTGACATTGCATACACTGAGAAGGTCACTGGTGGCGTCCAGGTGCTACCTAACCCAGCTCTTGCGGCTGCCAAGGTTCTCGGTAATGTGGTCGGTAATGTGGGGCTGTCCTGCCCAGAAATGTGCTGCACTGGCGAGGTGCAGGAGGTCACTGTATGCATGGACCAGCCCTTCAGGTGGGAGACTGTTGAGCCTAAAGTCAGGTGCCCCTCAGGCTGTCCTGCAAACTCCAAAGGAAAATGTGTCTGCGAGAAGGCCAAGGTAGCAGCCTGCCCATCTCACAAGCCGCTGACCTGCAACTTAAATGGTACAAACTTCTGCGTGAACAAGGACTGGGGCTGCAGCGCTTGGGGCACCAGGTGCAACAAGGAAAAGGAATGGAAGTCCTGCTAAAATTTGGATATACCCGGGAGATAGATGCGAAATAGATGGGGAGGTATTCAAGGTGATTAGAAATTGCTTGGTTGAGAAGGAGGTAGCTGCGCTTGGAATGAGGCTGTTGTGATGTGGAGGTGTTCTTTATCTCTGTACAGACACTCCCCTCTGGGGTGCCTGTGTTTATGCTAGAAAATAGGGATACAAGGAGACATATGAGAGTGTTTATGGGATATAAATGAAGCTTTTGGTCACGTGTTCCGGATAAACCTCGCTGAAATTGTGAGTATCGGATGTGTGTCTTTATGGGACTTTCTTATGCAGCATGTTCATCATGTGGCAGGTATTCTGTGTACATATTACAAATGGGAGAATGACCAACCACACACTGATTTGGCGAAGGTGGGGTCCTGCATCGGGATCCTGCACGAGGTTTAGGACGCCACAGGCACGCGAAAGGTGCACACAGGGCGTGTTTGGACTCATCGGCGTTTAAAGCAATTCACCGATTCTCACTCGGCCGGTTGAAGGAGTGAGTCGGGTGCCAACTGCCTACTCTCACACTCAACTTGATGCGTCTGACTCTTGTAAGCACCCATTAGCATGTTGGATAGAGTGATTTCCAATACAGCCGCTGCGCTGCTCTGGGTAGGCCATGCCTTTCGTTTGTCACATGTGCATCAGATACTCAGCGCGACTGGCTTCCTCTGAGCTGGCGAATTAAGGCTTCGGCAGACACGCGACCTTTCTGGTGGATGTTTACATAAGACGCCTTACACAAGGACTGAACACCCTTCTTCCCTCGTATCGCCGACAGCCATGTCGGTGGAAGAGTGCAACGGCACGTCTCACTATGACAGATACACAACTAGAAATATTCTTATAACCGGAGGATGTGGGTTTATCGCATCACATGTCGTCAAGCGCCTCAACAAGCATTATCCAGAGTACAAAGTAAGCAATGTTTTCTGCTGACCTTGGCAGGAGATAGCCCTGGCACAGGACGGCACCTGTAAGGAGTGCGTATGTTGACGAAGCTATGTTCGTATGCAGCTTGTAGTGCTTGATAAGATGGACTACTGTGCCAGCCTTCACAACATTGCAGCCGCCCTGCAGCACCCCAACGTGAAGGTATGGTGATTTCTGCTCAGAAGCCTGGGTGCCTGCAAGCTCCATTGTTGTCTGGCATTGATTGAGAAACTGTCAGAGAGCAGCAAGCAGAATCCCTACATAAAAGGCATACATGCATGCTGTCTGCTGCTCTGTGGTACAGCAGTGGAGGCAGTGGTGCTGATGGCTAGTGGGGTGACATTGCCATGAGGCATCTCAGGATGTTAACCAAGCAGCACAGAAAGACACATGGTGCCTTTCACAAGTAGTTGAGTTTTAAGGAGGGCATTCCAGAGCTATTACTAGCGCCTGTGCATACCTGACAAACTAACTCACAAATCAACCCTGCAGTTTCCCAATTCTGCCCATGATAGCAAAGACAATGACCGTCAAACACACATGTATCGAAGGTGTGGCAGACGCAAGAGACTTCCTACGACGCACAAACCAAACACCATCAGCTGTATCCAAAAATAATGGCTTATACACCACCAAATAATACCAGCTGCAAAACTTCATCCGATGCAGTCCCGAAGTTATTCAGGCCGCTTTCGGCAATGAGCAGTGTTCACCTCTGCTGTTCACACCGTGATCCGATCTGCAAATGCTGATGACTCTCTTTCAAAGAGATGACTGGCAAACCACAAGTGATCAAAGGCATGCTGGGTTCCCAATATCTAGCGGCCCTGTAAATGTAGGCACGGCAGTCCAAGTAGGGGATATGAGTGTAAAAGAGGTCCAGGGGTATAATTGCTGCTGCTGTTGCTTACGGCCATATTAAAATACATGATGTGCCTTAGCAAGAGTGCTATAGGCCCCGCACCTCAAGGTGTTACGATACAGTGGGGCGGGACTGCTGCTGCTGCTGTTGCTTACGACCATAGTCATAATAACCATCTGGGCTTCACAGAAGGATCCTGGTGGTGACGCTTCTGTGTTGCTGCAGTTTGTCAAGGGTGACATCCAATCCATGGACCTACTAAGCTACATCCTAGAAGCAGAGATGATTGACACAGTCATGCACTTTGCAGCACAGGTAATGCAGGTCTACAGGGGGAGGGCAGCGGAGGGCTGAGGCACAGTGAACTCTTGTGGGTGGAGTAGTCTTTGCAAAGTGGATGGGTTCGTCTGCAGGGGATGTCAAACCTGTCATGCATTTTGCAGCACTGAACTGCTGTTGCTGCTGTTGCTTGTTAAGTTGTAGCTGCCGCCCCGCACATGCTGCCGCTCCTGTTGCTCCTTCTGCTGCTGCAGTTGCAGACTGGGCTGTGGTGCATAGTGGCTGCATACTGGCTGCCAGTAACAGAATTGCTGCTGCTGCTGCTGTCCCTCCTGCTCCCGTTGTAGTGATGGCTTGGGCAGTTGGCCTTTGAGGACACAATGACTGCTGTAGCACGTATACAGAGGTGGAGACATACCAAATGCTACCAAGAATTAACTGCTGCTGTTGCTGCTGTTGGGTTTAGGGTTTAAGGTTTAGGTGAACCCTTAGGTAAACCCTAACCCCTAAACCCTAGATCAAATGCTACAACAAAGTAACTGCTGCTGTTGCAAAGACATGTTGACAACAGCTTTAACGACCCCAACAGCAGCTATACCACACAGAGAGAGGTAGATACACATAACCAAACAACTGCTGCTGCTGTTTTTGTTGTTGTTGTAGACACATGTTGACAACAGCTTTGGCAACAGCTTGGCCTTTACCATGAACAATACATATGGCACTCATGTTCTGCTGGAGGCGACGCGCTGTTATGGCAAAGTTGAACGTTTCATAAACGTGTCAACAGATGAAGTATATGGGGAGACAAGCCTGGGACAAGAAGAAGGTGAGGGGCTTGCTATTTCTGATGCTAATAGGTAATGTGCTAGGATAGAGGTACATCATTTATTACTAGGATGTTTTGGCTGGAAGGGCCTTAGCAACCTTATTGATGTTGAGCAGCTTGTGAGCTTCTCCGCCTCTTCAGGTATTGCCATGCTGTCCATTTTATGAGCCCAGGGCATTTGTCTCAATGCTAGTCCGATCATGGAATTGCCATTGCAGCTAGGCTGAGACCAGTGCCTTTATCTCTGTGCTGATCCGATCGTGGGAATGCCGTTGGAGCTAGGCCGAGCCCAGTGCACTTGTCTTGGTGCTGATCCGATCGTGCGGTGCTGATTCGATCGTGGGAATGCCGTTGCAGCTGGGCTACTCTGTGTGCAGGCAAGTCCACGACCGGTTTGTGGGTTTGTGTTTGTAGTGAGAAGCCTGGTTTTTTGGCCTGGATTTGATTGGTCATGTGCATCGCTGCTCTTGTGTTTTGAGGGACTGATTGATGGACCTGAGCTCTCTGGAACTGCCATGCTGCCAAGTCTTTGCTTCTATTGTATTGTGTTTTTAAACATGCCAAAGTTGTATTTAACAGGCTTGGTGTGGAGGCAAAAGGCCAGAGAGGAGCCTTCTGCAAGAAGGTAAGGAAAATGCTACTGATGTCTGTCAAAGCCTCTGGATTGCAAATTGGGAGCACACATCTGGGGGCCCCTGGTTCTCTGTAAGGGACTCAAAACTTCTGTTCCTTCCGTGTCCCTCTTGTATGTTTGCCAGAAACCACAGAACCCCTTGATTTGCAGCTAAAACGGGAGTGAAGACCACTTTAAAAGCATACATGACAAGATGCTCCATTTACCAAGAGTTCAAACTGTTGGAGCTGAGCATTTTTGGTTTGTTCTCTGTCTTTAGCAACAGGGTTGCGAGAGCACAGCGTGTTAGAGCCCACACCAATCCGGGGCTGGGATATTGTGCAAGGCTTATATGACAAACACTTCTCTCTACCCAAGAGATTGCTTTTGAAGTGTGCTTTGGCTCCCTATGTTCTTGCAACAGGGTTGCGAGAGCACAGCGTGTTAGAGCCCACAAACCCCTATTCCGCAGCTAAGGCTGGCGCTGAAATGATGTGCAAGGCTTACATGACAAGCTACAAGCTGCCAGTAATTACAACACGGGGGAACAATGTTTACGGCCCACATCAGTTTCCTGAGAAGCTCATACCGAAGTTCACACTGCTGGCGGCCAGGGGGGCGGACCTGCCCGGTAAGTCTGGGGGGGATGCCGGTGGCAAGGGTGGCATTGGGGGCAGACTTGCCAATGAGTTAAGGGGCAAGGGGGGAAGTGGGGGGGGGGGGCATTGTGGATGAGACATGAAGTATTTGAGGATCCCATACTGTAGGTGGCTAGGGGGGGTGGACCTGCCGGGTAGGTTACTTTTCTACGTTGGGGGTCGGTGGGGGTGGAGAAAATGTTAAGTAGGTGAGTCTCCCATACTGTGGGTGGCCAGGGGGGCGGACCTGCCCTGAAGTTAGGGGGCAAGGGGGCAGGAGAAGGGGGGGTAGTGTGGAGGAGATGTGAAGTACTTGAGTACCTTCTACTTAGGGTGGCCAAGGGGGGGTGGAGCTGCCAGGTAAGCCACTCTTCTATGTTGGAGGTGGGGCGGGGGTGCAGGTAATCTTACGTAATTGAGCATCTCATACTGTGGGTGGCCAGGGGGGGTGGAGCTGCCGGGTAAGTTACTTTTCTATGTCGGGGGTCGGTGGGGGTGGAGGTAATCTTAATTAATTTAGGGCCTCATACTGTGGATCGCAAGGGGGGCGGACCTGCTGAGTACGTTGAAGGGGGGGGTGGCAGTGTGGAGGAGATATTGACTACCTGAGGATGACATATTGAAGTTCACACTGCTGGTGGCCAGGGGAGCAGACCTGCCGAGTAAGGAGGGAATGTGCTGGTGGGGCGGTTAGCGGAGGGGGAGAGGGGGGAGGTGAGAGTGCAGAGAAGTCGACGTCAGTAGGGTCCATTCTTTTTGGATCCATCCGATGGTGTGTTTGGTCGTCTCGACCTAGCAGCACTTTTGCGGTTGCTGCACCTTAATTTATTTAGGGTGGAGCTCCTGGTCCTTTGCAGCCCAAGACGTAAATGCGTATCAGACCATTAACTAAATGCCCCCCCCCCTCCGCTGTTTACACATGGAGATGGTTTGGCACTGCGCGGCTCCTTTCTGTCTAAGATGCAGCACCCTGGTCAGACTTGTAAAACAATGTTCCTAAACCCCTAGCTAAAAGCCTGGCTTTGTCAACCCTACCTTCAAATTGTGAAGATGACGTAGCATTGCGCAGTTCTTTACGTAGGCAACACTGCCCCTGAAACTCCAAATGGGCACTGCTAAACCCTGCCTAAGATGCCTGGGGCACCTCCCTCCTGCCCTGCAGTTCATGGAGATGGTTTGGCAGTGCGGAGCTACCTCTATGTAGAAGGGTGTAATCCTATGTTATTGTTGCAATTCTCAACATGCCATGGCAAAGAGTGCGGTAGGCCACCCTTCTGCGCTCTGCTTGTAGTTCTATATAAGATTCTTGTACCTTGCTATTGTTGTAACAGTTTGAGGTGGGGGGCCTATGGCATGTTTGGCTATGGCATATCACGAAAGGCAAAATAGTGGTGATTACGTTTTCTCACCAAACAGTGGTCTCTACAACTTCTTGATACCGGTAACCCAATCCTAGGCATGAAGTCAGACAATGCCCGAGTTCCTAAGCGTCTGCTGCTAAACCCTGCCTAAGATGCCTTGCCCCCCTTCCCCTCCCCTGCAGTTCATGGCGATGGTTTGGCAACCCGCAGCTACCTCTATGTGGAAGATGTTGCTGCTGCCTTTGATATCATCCTACATAAGGGGGTCATCGGCGAGGTGTATAACATTGGGACAGATAAGGAGCGGACAGTGCAAGAGGTGAGGCTTAAGGGGAGGAAAAAGGTAAGGGCTCCCGTGTAATCTTTACACCGAGGAACCCTTCCCACAATCGCACGCTGGAGAGCAATACACGGTCTACCTGCGTATCTCTCTCTCTCTCGTAAGGGAAGGATGCTTCAGAGGGGAAATTGCAGCCAATTGTGTCCAGCATGGGGTAGAGCATGTGGTGATCATAGAAGCATGCTGCTGCTTCTGCTACTGCCAGTGCTGGTTTTCCTGCATATCTGCCCTTTGCCTCGTGCCTGCCTGCTCATGAATCGGCATTTCCCAGCGGTTTTGCTGCTGCAGCTGATGGAGCTGCTGCTGTTGTTGCATTATGTAAATGGCCGGGGACGTCGCCAAGATGTTCAACCTCACAAACACCATGCAGTCACGGATCAACAAACACAAGAAGGCCATTAGTTAATATATCCTTGAGTGGTTGGTCTCCTAGTACTGGGTGCTGCTCCCATGTCCTCTTTATGACTCCTGATGATTAAGCAATCCTGCTGGCAAGCAAGGAAGTAATATGCTGCTTTTGTTGCATCATGTAGGGCCTCGGACACCTTGAGATATTCCACCTGACAAACTCGTTGCCTGTACAGATGAAAAGACACAAGAAGGCCTCAAGTTTATCTTTTCAGTGGTTGTTCTCTCAGTACTGTGTGCTGCTCTCCTGTCCTTCCCACTGCTCCTGGTTTGGTTGCAAGCATTCCTGCCGCTGATCTAGCTGCTGCTGCTGCTGTTGTTGCATTGTGTAGGTGGCCCGGGACATTGCCAAGATGTTTAACCTGACAGACACGAAGATCACCCATGTGAGGGATCGTGCCTTCAATGATCGGCGCTATTACATTGGCAGTGACAAGCTGCAAGCCCTGGGCTGGGTGGAGCTGACGGGCTGGGAGGAGGGGATGAGAAAGACAGTGGACTGGTAAGAGGTGCTCTTTTTGTCTGGTTGTGGGGTGGAGAGAGGTTGGGACGGAGGGTAGCAGAGGGAGGGGGGCATGGGTGAATGGCAGTGGAAGGCATTGTGACAGGTCAGACTTAAATGCAGGAGGATTAGGAAGGAACTGCAGGCATGGGGGTGGGGGGGGGGGGCAAGGGACTGGAAAAGGGGAGAGAGGAGCTGCAGGCCGGGTGTAGCTGACGGGCTGGGAGGAGGGGCTTAGGGAAGACAGTGGACTGGTAAGTCACAGGAGGGGACAGCCTGACTGATAGCTCGATTCTGAAAGGCCCTATACGGTAATTGGAGTATGGGGCCAAGATATCTGGGTGGAGTTGATTAGCTGGTGGAGGAGGGACTGAGAAAGACAGTGGACTGGTGAGTCGCATAGGGTTGGTGAAGAGTGGATGGGGCTTTGAAATTGGTTGTAAAATCGGGAGGATCGGGAGGTGCAGATTTGCAGAGCGCAGCGGTACCTTGGAATTACAGGAAATTGTTGTTGTAGCTGCATATGCCCTGCTGTCTGCCTATGAGTGAGGTAAGAGTTACGCACGCACGGAAGCTTCAAAGCATGGAAATTTACACGCAACCAGCCACACTACCGGTTTCAATCTTTCCGGCCTTCATCAGGTGCAAAGACTGCTTTTGTTGTAGAATGGGTCCTGGCAACAGTTATAATGGTAGGCCCTGGAGGCCCTGGGCTGAGTGGAAGTGACGGGGTGAGAGGAGGGACCTGAGGAAGACAGTGGACTGCTAAGGCAAGGAGGGGAATCCAATGAATCAATCAACTAATCAATCAATCAATCAATCAATCAATCAATCAAAACGCAAAACCAGCTATGCCAAAAGGGATTACAGTGATCTGTTTACTTTATCATAAGAGAGGGGTGCTTTACAAAAGGCTACTGGCATATATTTTCTTGCGAGCACAACAGATCAGGCCTTCTGAAGGCCCACTACTAACCTGAGGGTGATAGGTAGCAGGTTGAAGGGTTGACAGCTATGGCTGAAGTTTGCATTGGTGCGTCTGCCTGATTTTCAGAGAGAGGGAGGGGTGTAGACAATAGGATAGTGGACTGCTGCAGGCTCTGGATTTGTGGGAGCTGACTGGGTGAGGGTGGTGGGGCTCAGGATGACTGGTGAGCAAAACATGAACAAACAGAATTTGAATGTGTGGCTGCACCAAGGCAGCTAGGTCGAAACCCTGGTGAGTCAAGCAGGGTTTAGGGTATCAGGGGCAGGGTGGTTTAGGTACCAGGGAATAGGGTGGTTATAAGGTCACGGGAGGATGCAGGAGAGGGGGAATGCAGGGGGGGGGGGCGGAGGGAATGTGATAGGATTTGCCTGGTGATAGGGATAGGGAGCGGAGGGAGATCGTAAACTGGTAAGTCAAGCAGGGTTTAGGGTATCAGGGTTTAGGGTGGTTTTGAGGCGAATCAGGGGGTATGCAGGGTGAAGGGACGGGGGTGTTGATTAAGAATTTGGCTTATATGGGCAGACAAAATGTGGCCACCCCTACAGATTGGGGGCATGGAGACCGGGGCAGGAAAAGCTGTGTCGCAACTGTTTTTTGTGTGTCAGGGAGCTACGAACACGCAGTGTATGGAGTACTGGCAGGGTTAGGGTTTGAGGCGTTTAAACAGGGCGCACATACCGTATGTTTTAAAAGAAACCCGTGAAGCCCTGGGGGCTGCACCTCAATGATGCGGTGCATCTCTCTATCTCAAACATAATAAGCATGGAAGGGGATGGTAACAGCCAGGCATACCTCATACGAGTGGAAGTGGTTTCAGAGTTAGCAATGAAGGATAGTTCTGAAGTTCAATCTACGGTGTATTTGTCTCACCCTCTCTAGAATTTGCAGCCCTCTGGCTCTCTATCTCTCAAACTTACTCACCCCACCCCACTAAGAAACTGGTTGGAGTCATGCTTGGATGCTGCACGGCCCAGAGGGCTGTGCAGTGGTCTCTCTTAACAAACATAATGAACAACTCACCTAGGGACAGCAACAAGTACATTCCAGATTGCACGGCATCAGTTGCCAAGCTCGCATCTTGTGCTGGTGCTGCTGAGGCTTTAGGTGTGTGCAAAAGTAACCTGCCAGAATGTTCAAAAGTAACAGATGTTTTGCTTTGCAACCAGGGCTCCAGCTGCTTGTATGCATGCCCCTTTGGCTTCGCATACTCCTCATATATATGAGGTAACTTGGGGCTGTCTCCCCTTGGCTTACAATGGTGGGTCATGTGCCTACTGCTGCATGCTTGATTTCAGGGTTTCACTTTCTGCTGCTCCTGATATAAGTGCATTGTATCAAGGAGGGCCCACTGGTTGCTGGCTGTGGTATGAATGGGCATTTGAATGCATGTTGGGCTACTGGGGTGGCTGGTTTGATTGGCAAAGCTTTGTGCATGTGGTTGCCAAGCTCGCCTCTTGTGCTGGTGCTGCTGAGGCTGCATGGCAGGATCTCTGACCTCTTGCTGCTTGCTGCTGTGGCTGCTTTGCTGGTGCAAGTTACCTTAAAACGCGGTGCCATGAGTACTGCCTTCAAACAATGCACTTCATATGCTCAGTTATTTCTTCAACACAACCATTACGCCCTGCTTTGTCCGCAACGCCCTCTTCCTGCTGCTTCCTGATTACTGTTGTTGTGGCTGCTTTGCTTGGTTCAGGTACCTTGCCACAAGGTGTGATGAGTACTGGCAAGGTGATCTTGAGAGCGCCCTGCGGCCCCACCCTGTGCTACTAGGAACCAGCTTACTGGCAAACAACCCTTTCCAATAGTACCTGGGGATTGAGCGCAAGATTGTTGGCAAGGTTTCTGGCCTGCATTTGCACAGCAGCAGCAGCAGCAGCAATGCCAGCAGCAGGTAGTAGTAGCAGCAGCAAGAAGAGTGGGAGAGAAGCAGCAGCAGCAGCAATTGGGGCAGCACCGCTCCGGGGAGAGGAGGGGGAGCAGCAGGGGGAGCAGCAGCAACGCTAGCAGGAGGAGCAGCAGCAACAAGAGTAGGAAAAAAGCAGCACCAGCAGCAACATGAGTACGATGGCCAAAGGAGAGGAGGAGGAGCAGGGGGTGAAGCAGCAGCAACACCACCACCAGCAGCAGCAGCACGGCCAAAAGATATGAGGAGGAACAGAGGTGCAGCAGCAGCAAGAGTGGGAGAGAAGCAGCAGCAACAGCAGCAATCGGAGCAGCATGGGTGAGGGAAAGATGGAGGAGCAGCAGGGGGAGCAGCAGGGGGAGCAGCAGCAATGCTAGCAGGAGGAGCAGCAGCAGCAAGAAGAGTAGGAGAAAAGCAGCATAAAATCGAAGGGAGGGGTATGTATATGGCTTCTTAGCGGCACACCTCCCATGCTTGGTGCCTGCAATGCAGCTGATTGGAAGTCAGTACTCCAAGTTTTATGTCCCAACCCTTGTCAGCATTGTTTATGCGCCGTGATGTCTGTAAAGTAAAGCTTAGGAATTCCCACCTGTGGTTTAAGATTACCAGATTACCAATTGGCCCCATCACTGTGGGGCGCCCAAGAGGAGGTTTACAGTAAGAATATCTCTTGTACAAATATGGGCGCTTTTGTTTAATTGTACATGCACGTTCATGTTCTGGGTTCATGGCAAGTCTTGGGCCCTTGTGCTGAGTTTGTGGTTTTTGGCCTAGCTAGGAGCCTTCATCGGCTCCAAAGAATGCCCTCTTGGGCTACTTGGTGATCTGGGTATTCTGCATGGAGGCAAGTAAATAAAGGCATGGCATTCAGCATGAAGGCAATGGAATACACTGTCCTGCCTCTGATGCTGGGATGTATATGAGCACATTAGATCTGATATGGTGGGGCCAATGCCCTCTTGCAAGAAAATGTGGTTATTTCCTGGCGCATCCGCACACCTTTGCACTGCCGTTTGCATTCTTTGCTTTTTAGTCGCACAGCATGTCACTCAATTGGCCGGTGGCCTCGCTAGTCTGTATATACATGCACAGTGTATTGTTGGCATCGATGCTATTCAGTGTACGCATCTCCTTGTCATTTTACAGCACTAGCGCTTGTTCCTGGCAGCACACTGCACACATGCCGCATGTCTACCTCGCTAGCCGTGCTGCTTCACCGCACAGGTAACCACCCTAGCAGCTAGGAACCTTAGCATGCAGGAATTGGTATGTTTACTTTACTTGTACATGTGGCTGTGCCATATGGAGGTCGGCAGAACGCCTGCATAAACAGCTCTCACACCGGCCGAGGTACATCTTAGTTGCTCAGGTCGCTCAGGTATGCTGATTTCTGGGCACTGTCAGCCACTGGCTGTGTCCCTCTCTCGGCCTTGGTCAAGTATGTGGCCGTGTGTGTTCGTGTCTGTTGGTACTGCCATCAGTCCGGTGGTACTGATGTGGTGGACTTACCGGATATCTTGCTCCCGGCAGGTCAATATTTGGATCTGTTTGATTCGGAGTCGGAGACAGATGTTCCTAGTGATTCGTCTGATGAGGAACTGGTTGAAGTCTAGATAGCTACATGTTTGGGTATTCGCCTTGGTTGGTGTGCTGGCCGTCTTGGGTGGTACATATGCGGTGGACTTACTGGACATCCTGCTTGGTTGGTGCTCTGGATTGTGTTTGATTTGGATACACCCATCAGTCTCCTGCTGGTGATTTGTTTGCCGTGTCCGTAGTTGGATGTCTGCTTGGGTATTCCTCTTGCTTGGTGGTATGGATTCCATTGTTTTTGGACCCATCCGATGGTGTGTTTGGTCGTTTCGACCTAGCAGCCCTTTGCGGTTGCCGCACCTTAAATTTTTGTTTGTTTGTTGTTTGCTCGACATCCGCAGTTGGTCGCCACGACTTGATGTATATCATGATAGAGGCATGTGATGTTAGAGACAATCCATCGCTCAAACAAACTAACAAACTAAAATTTAAGGTGCGGCAACCGCAAAGGGCTGCTAAGTCGAAACGACCAAACGCACCATCGGATGGGTCCAAAAACAATGGAATCCATACCACCAAGCAAGAGGAATACCCAAGCAGACATCCAACTGCGGACACGGCAAATAGTAGCACCAAAACACAATGGGTTCCATACCACCAAGCATATGGATACCAGCCAGGTATTCACTCATCTCAGGCAGGACTTCAACCAGTTCATCCTCAGAATTATCACCAGAAATATCAGACTCCGAATCAAACATATCTAAATACTGATCTTCCGGAAGCAAGATGTCTGGCAAGTCCACCACATCAGTACCACCAGACTGGTGGCATTGTCGACCGATACGAACGCAGATGGCAACATACTTGACCAACACTGGAAGAGGGACCCTGCCAGTTGAATACAGTGCCCAAAAGTCAGCATACCTGAGAGACGACAGTGCGGACACAGGTGGTACAACAGCTGACAAGAAGACATCTCGTGCCTCAACAATTGTCGGGTGTTCACACAAGAAGAGGCAATGTGCCTCATCATCCACGGCTGTGGAACTACAGCGCAAACAAGTACGTTGAGGACGTAGGAGGGCAGGCAGCTGCCAACGTCCTGTGTGAATGCGCAGCCAAGACGAAAACGCAAGAAGCGTACCAACACACCATGAGAAAGTCTACATGAGTAAAAAGAAGGGACCACGCCCAAAGCATGTGTACCCACAACCCTGAAATACAAACCAATACGGGATCCAGGACCATGTTGAACCTGGGACAGATGCTGGATGCATGTGCTTGAAGTGTACCTAGTGGACAAACAAACAAACAAAAATTTAAGGTGCGGCAACCGCAAAGGGCTGCTAGGTCGAAACGACCAAACACACCATCGGATGGGTCCAAAAACAATGGAATCCATACCACCAAGCAAGAGGAATACCCAAGCAGACATCCAACTACGGACACGGCAAACAAATCACCAGCAGGAGACTGATGGGTGTATCCAAATCAAACACAATCCAGAGCACCAACCAAGCAGGATGTCCAGGAAGTCCACCGCATATGTACCACCCAAGACGGCCAGCACACCAACCAAGGCGAATACCCAAACATGTAGCTATCTAGACTTCAACCAGTTCCTCAGCAGACGAATCACTAGGAACATCTGTCTCCGACTCCGAATCAAACAGATCCAAATATTGACCTGCCGGGAGCAAGATATCCGGTAAGTCCACCACATCAGTACCACCGGACTGATGGCAGTACCAACAGACACGAACACACACGGCCACATACTTGACCAAGGCCGAGAGAGGGACACAGCCAGTGGCTGACAGGGCCCAGAAATCAGCATACCTGAGCGAGGACAACGCGGCCACGGGGGGAACCACAGCTGCCAGAAACAAATCTCTAGCCGCAACAATTGTGGGGTGTTCACACATGAACAAACAATGCGCCTCATCATCAACTACTGTGGAGCTACACCGCAAACATGTGCGTTGAGAATGCGGAAGGAGGGGCGGAAGCCAACGCCCAGTATGGATACGCAAATGATGGCAACCAAGACGAAAACGCAAGAAACGTACCAACACACCATGAGACAGTCGACATGAGTAAAAAGAAGGGACAACGCCCAAAACATGTGTACCAACAACCCTGAAATACAGACCAGTACGGGACCCAGGACCATTGACAACCTGGGACAGACGCTGAATGTGCTCAGTGTACCGAGTATGCAATGCCTCATCAATGCCATCAATATCCAAAGGCAGGCAAGCTCGCAAGGTGCGAGTAAGACCACCTTCACGGGGCAAAAGGATCCGTAGCACCTGAAAAAGAGCCCCCACAAAGTTATGGGCACGGGAGCGAGTGGAGAGAGCATCATCAATGTTCTGTTGCAGAGCACTTCGATACACTGAAGCAGCATCCAACTCAACAAGGCAGTTATAAAAACGAACAGCACGCCGAACATAGCAATGCACAAGAGGTTCAGATCCAAGCTCATGTAACAAAGGCAAAAGAGGCACAGACTGAGGGAGCTGCAACCACTGACGGACCAGACGGCACCGCTTAACCTCCAAAGGATCTGTAAGGCTATAGAATTTAGCTAGGGTCCAACCAGACGACCACAAACCCGGAATAGATAGAAGGCCCCAGAGTTCACACCCATACAAACCAGCTGGCTCCATAACAGTGTGCAACAATTTCAAGAAGGCTGGGAGTGCACAGGGAAAGTCTGGTGCCGCACGCATCTGAGCAGTAGCAGCATGAAAAGAAGAGGAAAAACAGGAGGCCCTGTGAGCTGCCATAGTGCCCGCAGAGGCTGCTGTGTCATAAATTAGGCCAAGATAGCGTGTCCCCTCAGTAGGTGAAGCTGATGCAAGGGGCGCGGAACCAAGACTCAAAGAACATTCACCAACTGGAGCTCCCGCCTGCAAACCCAAAACGAGTCCGATACACTTAGGCACTGACAGCTTAAGATTGCGAGCAGCGAGCACGACATTAGTATGGGTCAGCAAAGCCTGCAAGTCGGGGAGGTACTCTGCCATGAGAGCAGCATCATCAGCATAATGATAGTCCGGATGGCACCCAGGAAGACCAGGGAAGCATGGCCCCTTATCAAGTGCACTTAATGCTCCACTTAGTGGCTGGACATACAAATTGTATAACATGGGGCTCAGGGGGCATCCTTGCTTGACCCCAATACCAACATGGAAAGGCTCTGCAACAACTCCATTGGTAACCACCTGATAGCGCAAACCCTGGTACATGCCTGCAATCCCTCGCACAAGATGTTCGGGAAACTCCAACTGGAGGAGAGTTTCCACCAATTTGCCATGATCAGTAGTATCATATGCGGCCGAGACATCCAAGAATACCACATACATGAGACGATTGGTAGTGAGCGCATGATGAGCCAAATGCTGCACAACAAACATATTATGAAGGGTACTCCGATCAGGCAAGAACCCTGCTTGCCGGGGGAACATGTCACCATGCTGGTGACTGTACTGAGTGTGGGCCACATACACCCCAGAACCCAAGCAATTTGCATATAACTTGTGGAGTAGTGAGGACACCACTATAGGGCGGTAGTTAACCTCCTGAGAATGGTCCCCACGCTTATATATAGGATTCAACAAGGCAAGACTCATCTCAGCGGGCTCCTTGCCAGCTAAGTGCACAGCTCGTAGAATGGATTGTATCAAATATCGAACAGGGTAGGCAGCCAGAGCAGGCACTGGGAGGCCTGTTTTACCAGGAGAGGCCCGGCGTTTAAGTCGCTTGAAGGCACTTTGAAGTTCATCATCCCCAAACAAGTCATCTAAGTCTTCTGTTGTAGGAGGTGCCAAGGATGGCAAGGGGGGCCTCACAGGCGGCCCATTGAAGACGCTGGAAAAGTGCTGGGCAAATTCATCAGCTGTAGGCACAACAGGGCTGGATTGGGCAATGCCACGGCGTAGGGCCTTCCAGAAGTATGTGGGCTGAGACCGACACAGCTGCTCAAACCTGGAGTATTGCTGTCCTGCATGCTGACGCTTCTTGCGCTGATAGAGACTGCGAAGCTGCTTGGTCTGCTCAGCTGTGACAGCCACACCACGAAGGGCCCGCACGGCGGCCTTGCACTCATCATCAAACCATGGCTGATGGACCTTTTTACGCCGACAAGAGCTAGACACCGCACGAATTTTCATCCCAACCACCTTGGCTGCCTGGAAAAGGGCCTGCCCAAGCAACTGGACAGACTGATCCAGTGTCTCAGAAGATAGAGTAGCTGTTTGGGCATCTGCAAGCAGAGCAATCACTGCTGGGTCTGTCTCAAGTGCAGAATAAAAGTCCATACGCTTTGCCTCATCCCACACTAATCGCACCATGGGTTCTGTTTGCCCAAAAGCAGAAGGAGACCCCACACTCTCCAAAGATGACATAGCAAGCCCCATAGACATGGGCAGGTGGTCACTACCATGGACATGACTAAGTACAACAGGGTTCAGAACCCTAGGCAGCAGACCGGCTGATACCAAACAATGATCTGGGCGGGTCTGTGCTCCACGAGCAGTAAAAGACGGTACAATCGGCACAGCCACACCCCCACCAGCGCCCCGTCCTGTACAGAGGAGGGTACCAGTGGTCAAACATAAGTTTATCAAACATTGCCCAGAGCTATTCATCGCATGAGAGTCAGGACCACGGCGGCATGCCAGTCCAATCGGTCGACCAGAAGGATCTAAACCCCTATCATCCAAATCCCCAACATGTGCATTGAAGTCACCTATGCAGAGCACATGTGCTCCAGATGCCTGAAAGGCACCTATTTCAGACAATAATGTGTCATACACCTCGTGCATTGCTGTGCTGTTCTGCGGAACATACACCGTACCGAGAATGAGCCTACCAACAGCGGTGGAGAATTGGAGCCAGATCACATATGGAGATAACTTTCGTAACTTAACCTGATACCGGACATGAATGTCGTTCTGAACGTATACGGCCAAACCATGGCCAGCCGTCCCTTGTGAAGAAGGACCACAACACACATATGGACGATGTGACTGTGATAGAAACCCATGCAGGGGATCAGCAAGAATGGATCTGGTCTCCTGCAATGCAACCACCGAATGCTGCCGAAACAAATGATGCCAATGCAAAAAAGCCTGGATCTTGGTGGGTGACGTACCATTGACATTATACGATAGCAATGTCAGGGAAGTCACTGTGGGCTGCCCACCCCTTCAAGCCAGCTTTGACTTCGGCGCAGCGGCCTGAGGAGGGACAGCTCCAGGGGGAGGAGGGGGGAAGGGGCCGTTGCTACCAGAAGCTCCTGCTGCTGTGGGTGCTGCTGGTCCAGCTCCTGCTGTACCTGCTGCTGCTGCTTCTGTTGCTGCTGATGGCCCTGCAGCTGCTGATGATCCTGGTACTGCTGCTGGGCTTACTCCTTCCCGTGCAGGGGAGGGATTGCGTACCCGAGTGGGGCCTGTAGGTCTTGGGCCTGCTGCTGTGGGTGCTGCTGCTGCGCCAGGGGCTGTTGCTGCTGGGTTGGCCCTTGGGCGAGGGGGCACACACTGGGCTGGGTTCCACTGCGTGGCCGGTCGTACACCAGCCTGCACCCGCACGAAGATCTCGCTTCCATGCCACCGTGGGAAAGCGCCTGCTGTCTTGAGCTCCAGGAAACGTGGCTTCAGAGTGGACCGTTCATCCTGTTGCTGCTTGGTAAGGGCTTGGTCGAGACCCCACCCGCTCAGCTGTTTGAAGGCGTACCAGCGCTGGAGCGCCGTGAGGGTGAAGGTCCTGCTGATTAGCTTGACGAACCATACCGAACCTGCCTTGAAGGCTTCCGCAACAGCATAGTCAGGCAGGCCAGCTGCTGCACGCAACTTAGCGGAGACCTCCGTGCTAGTGGTTTGGGCACCCCGAGTGAAGACAATCACCTTGCAGTCATTGGCAGCCCGCATAAGCCGCTCCACTCGGTCAGACTCGGGAACGGGTGCAGCAGATGGAGCAGGCACAGGGCGTTGACGCCGAGCTTCCGTCACTTTGGCATCAAGTTCTGCCTTCTCCTTTTGCAGCTGCGTAATGACCTCCTTGGCAACGACAAGTTCCGCTTTCGCACGTTCAAGTTGCTCGGTGAATGACTCGGTGAGCACACGCACCTGCTCCTGCAGGGTTTCCATCTGCGCCTTAAGGGTCGCATTGCTAATGAGGAGGTCGTCATAAGCATCTTTGCTAATACTAGCAGCCTGCTGGGAGCCCCCACTACTGCTTTGCTCAATTCCACCGCACGCGTGCCGACGGGTTTGCCAATGTAAGATATACACACGGAAGATGAGGGCCTTTGTCTTTGGCATGTTTACTGACATATCAAAGAGGCAGCAAAACAAGTCAACGACATCAAGAAGTGTCTGCATCTCCGTCTGGGCCATTAAACTCAACTTGCATTTCCAGTCTCAACTCTTCATTTATCCTTCATGTTAGATATATCAAACATTAAATAAATTAAAGGAACATAATCGGCATAAAAGATGTCTGCCACATGCACTCAGGCCATCAACAATAGGTCCCGCCGTTAACACCTCCTCCTCAATCAACTGGTGAAGCTGCTCACTAAAGAGATCAAATAACGCTGAGCTCACTCCCTTGTTTAGTCCCTTGATATGTGTTGAGTAATGCATAATAATGCCCCAAGGACACTCCCGACCGTAGCAAAGAGTCCCTTGATATGTTTTGAAAGGTTTGCCTTGCTTCCCTCACAACCATTTAGGCTTGCCTTAACAAACAAACAAAAAAAATTTAAGGTGCGGCAACCGCAAAGGGCTGCTAAGTCGAAACGACCAAACGCACCATCGGATGGGTCCAAAAACAATGGAATCCATACCACCAAGCAAGAGGAATACCCAAACAGACATCCAACTACGGACACGGCAAATAGTAGCACCAGCAAACAAATCAACAGCGGGAGACTGATTGGTGTGGCCAAAGCAAACACAATCCAGAGCACCAACCAAGCAGGATGTCCAGTAAGTCCTTAGCTGCTGTACCAGCTGTGACAGACATACATGGAACACATTAGTTGCATGCAGACAACAGATCATTACTTGCGAATACGCCAACATCCATCCTGGCTGGTAGGTCTCGTACTTCTTGACCAGTATAAGATCAACATGCTGCATGCCAATACCAGTGGCACCACGAGACAACAATAGCAGGCTATTTGCTGTTAACCCAAAACCGTGCTTCAAGGATGGCAGAACTACTCTCAAACCCCAGGCACAGGGCTTCAAGCATAAGGACTCAGTGCCATTATTTGGGACATGCCCTGAGCCCAATCAACATAAATGTGTTGCTCAACAACAGCATACCGCCATCCCAAATGTATGCTGGGATGCTCCTTGCTGTTCCTTATGACAGCTTGAGGTGCATCGCCTATGGCACTTTTTGCATGACACACCATGAAATTGTATGATCCCTGCATCCCAGATGTCCTGCCTTCATAATGAACGCTATCCGGGCCTGATCAATCAAATACCATAACTAAAGCCCTAGCTGCTGTCCAGTGGCCTTCCATAACATAGCAATACCGGTACCTTAACACAAAATCCAAGGTCCAGCTGCACAGCTCCGACATACAAACAAACAAAAAATTTAAGGTGCGGCAACATATGCTGTTGTCCCCCTCAAATGGTAGCATCACTTCTTCACTCTATCAGCGCAGCACATTCAACTCTCTCAACTGCACTCTCTAGTACTCGCACTCGCACTTACTCAACCCACCCCATCCAAAAACCTGGCTGGAGTCATGCTTGGGTGCTGCACGGCCCAGAGGGCTGTGCAGTGGTCTCTCTTAACAACTGCACTCAAGTACAAGAAGAAGAGCTATGCCGAGCTGGTTGGGCGACTGCAGGGAGCATGTACTATAACCACCGCATAACCACCGCTGCAGTCCCAGCCCAAAACCTACTGCCATGCACTATACCTGCACCGTCAGCATAGCCAAACTTTAGCAAAATTGAACAGCAGTGCTACAGATTGCCATGCACACCAGCAGGCCATACCAACATGTTGCCATGCACATCAGCCAATCATACTACAGGTTGCCATGCACACCAGCAGGTATACTACAGGTTGCCATGCATATCAGGTTGCCATGCACATCCAGGCATACGAAAACTTGTCATGCAGATCAGGTTGCCATGTACATCAGCCATACTACAGGTTGCCATGCACAGTAGCCATAGTACAGACCCTCAGCCCTAACTAACAGCCGTGGCTCTTGACCGTGGGCTTAGGCACATCAGTGACCCCACTCAGGGCGACCAGCTTGTCCACAGCCCACTTCCTAAATGCAAAATCCCCCGGGGCATGGCCCTTAGCATCCACCCAACCAGCTACATACCCCGTTGCAGCCTTCCAATACTCCTGAAGAGCCTTGAATAAAATGGTCTCTTTGTCTTCTGGAGTAACCAGGTGAAACCCACGAGGCCTTGGGGTGCTTATATTAGTAACTAAGGTATTGTCATAGAATGTCCACCACATGTTGTATGGCGAGCCCCAAGCAATGGTAGAAGCAACTTGCCACAATGCATACCTAGCCTGCAAGGCCTCGGTGTTGGTAGGCAGTGACGGGGAGCCATCCCAGTTTATGAGGGGGTATTCAAACTCTCCAATGAATGTCCTGACACCTGGGACACTGGGTTTTGGTGATATGAAGCTGTTCACAATGGTGAGAGCAGAGGACATCCGATCTGCCATCAATGGTATGCTGTCAATGAGCTCAGGGGAGGTACTGAGGGAATAGGAGATGTAATCCACTGCGGGCTTAATCTTAGGAATTGCATGGGTCAGGCAGGTAACATAGCTGGCATTAGGCAGCATGTTAACTTCAGCATAGAACCATGCGAATACGTTTTGGATTCTGCCAGCGAGGTCTTTCTTGGCATCTTCAACAGCCTTCTGTTGTGTTGAGAATATGTTAATGATCGCCTCAAGCGTGGCAGTGTTGAGTGGTTGTTTGAGGTATGGAAACTTAGGCTTGGCAATGCCAGCATTTGCAGGTGGCCACCACAGCTGCGTATCACACTTCCACTCCCCAAACATGAAGGTCTTGCCCGTACCGTTGTACCGCTTTAGTAGGTATGTGGCCACGTCGTAGGTCTGCTGGTAGGGGTCCAGTACCTTGGTGGCATTGCGAGTCCGATCTACCCAGCCCTTCTCGTACCAGAACTGGAAGGTGGAGAAGGGCATGTCCAAGACCTGAAGCCACGGGAGCCATGGATCTGTAACAAAAGCGAGGAAGCTGGGGAACCGGGTGGCTTGAGTGATACCCAATTTTTCAAGCTCCTTCTTTGTCATCGAAAATTTGAAGGTGGTTGCCCCAGCTGCGAGAAGCCGTTGAGCTCCTTCTACGATGAAATGTTGGCTTTTGTTGAATTGGTATGTTACCTGCGCGCAGTCATCACAAGATGAAACAGTCAAAAGATCGTTGGGGGCGGGGAACCTGGTGCGGAAGCCGGAAGGCGTGCTCACCCCTATTTGATGCGTAGCAACCATGTTGTTGAACTGGCTTACGATCCGCTCCTTGGCATTGGCAGTCACTTCTCCTGACAAATTTCCATTTGCGCATCTATCATATGGCCAATTCGGTACGTATGATGGAGCAGGAGCAGAAGCTGCTGGAGGCAGTGGGGTTCCAGTCAGCGTCCCAGCAAATGAGACACCCAACAACGCATACCCAAGCAAACACAGCACACATTTAGCTAGTTGCATATCGCTGGATACAGAGTATTCGGCAACCGTGAGTGATGACGCTTAAGCTCTGAAGCTAGGAATACGGAGCCTGCATGTCAACCATAGGGGTCGAAGAGTGAGTTCGTGACAGCGCACGGTACTTAAAGGATCGACATTGGCGCAGCATGATGATGCTTCCTGTCTCTAAATCGGGTAGCTTTCACCTTGCTTTAATCGTTGCTGCAGTGACCACTCGGGTGACCACTCGGGTGACCACTAGTGTGACTCCAACGTGCAAACGGGCAAAGCTGCTCACTGACCGGCGTGGACCTCCAACATGCCGTCTTTTCATCCTGTTGACCACCGTCCATGTTATCCCCTCATGCATGTCGGCAGTAACTGATCGGGCCCTGGTGGTGGTGCTTACCATCCACACAACACCATAAGCAGCTTGGTCTTCCTTTACACCGCTCTGACTTCATAGAGTTCTCCTCTCACAGAGTTCTCCTCTCACAATTTCGAACTCGCCTCATGAGCGCTAGATAGAGAAGCCGGAAGAACATGGTAAAGAGCTCAGAAATGCCAGTCAAGCCCTGCCACCTACTGTACGGCTTCCCCCTCTCCCCATTTAGTCAAACGCCCTAACACTCGCAAGCCACACCAAACGATGTGCACCTGACAAAGCCAGCAGACCTTTAGGGTGTGGTAACACTGCTGCCCCTGCTGCATGCACCGCCGTTGTATGTCTGCTGCCATTGCTTCTGTTGCTGCTCCTCCCATGCTGCATGCACTGCCGTTGCTGCTGCTCCTGCTGCTGTTGGTGCTCCTTCCATGCTGCGGTAGCATACGCTGCAATTGTTGCTCCCTGATTGCTGTCATATCTCCTGCCGGCCTGCTGCTGCTGCTCCTACCCCTGCTGCTATTGGTGCTCCTCTTCCTGCTGTGGTTATGTTTGCTGCTATTGTTGCCTGTCAGAAAGGCTGCCCCTGCTGCTGCTGCTAACTCCCTGCTGCTATTGGTGCTCCTCTTCCTCCTGTCATCTTGGTATGACCTGCTGCTGTTGGTGCTCTTTCACCTGCTGTTGTGGCTGCCCCTGCTGCTACTGTTGCTCCTCCTGAGACTGCTGGCACCTGCTACTGCTGCTATTGCACCTCCTGCTGCTGCTGCTAACACCTGCGCTGCTGCTCCTGCTTGCACTTCCTTCCCCTTCCCCAGCATAACCACCCCTGAACATACATGTGGTTGCAACGCTAACATTCCCGGCAAAACACAGTACAAACACAGCCAAAGGACCCTGTAGAAACCGTCCACACTACGCCCTAATCAAAACAATGTTTTGGACAGGATCTTTACAGGATCAGCAGGAGATGAGACCATTTGGGATCTAGGTTTGGGCTGGTGTTTGCACCTTGCTTTTCTCGTTCCAGCACTGCATGACAGACTCTGCTTTTCTCGTCCGCACTCCCCCTGCTTTGATTACCTGTACCAACCTCCTTGGACCCGTTCTGATCTTAGCAGCTTGCAAGAGCCAGGCTGGTTGCACACTCAGCAGAGCACACTGATTGCAAGGACAAGCTGTGAGTCCATGCCTGCATGGCCCCATGTCGGTTGCTAGGTACTGTGTGCTGTTATGAACTCACTCTTCAGCTCTTTAAGTTTGTTTTGTTGTCATGCCAAGTTTGCCTCGATTCAGGATAGAACTGAGACCAGCTGGGCTGGCGAAAGACTTAGAAATACAAAACAAAAGTGTCTTAAGCCCCATGTCTGGATCCATCACAGTTTCACATGACATAGCACAATGTTGCTTGCAACCTGCCAGACCTTCTGTTTTCAGCTTGGAGCTACTGTTCTCCCTTCGGCAGCATGAATCGCAGCAAGCATTTCCCTGTCAAGTTAAAATTGCTCAACATAGCAGCTTTAGTGACGCCAGGTTCAATCTTCTTTCGATCGTGAAGTCTTGCATCAATGGCAAGGGAGTACACGTTTCGGCCTGATTATCATCATAGGATCAGCTCGCATGTTTTTGTTCCATGTGCTCATGAGTTAAGCAGCTGCCAGTCCCCATGACCATGTCTCCTGTCAAGCTGAACATTGCTGCACTTCCATGCTTTAGAATCTAGGTCAGAACATACAGTGCATGACATGCAGAAATCAAGCTTTGCTCAGAGCCAAGCTGACCTCACTCTATCCTGTGCTGAGGCAAACCATTGTTAAGTCTCTGCATTGCACTGCCACTTCCTACACTCTCAATCAGAGAGTGACAAGCCATTCGAGCGGTGAAAATGATCGGAGTGTGACAGCTGAAACTTTGCTAGTGTCAGGTGGAGACTACATACGTTATAAAGTTGTATGAAGGCCCCTGTCCAGCCACGACTGGGCCCACCTACAAAACCTGCTTTAGAGCTGCGACAAGACAGCAACAGCCGTGAGAATGGACTTGCAAACCTGCCAGACAGATAGAACGTATGTTGCTGGAGGATAATTGCAGCTAGACGGAGGACGTGGCGCTCGAGCGATCGGGACATGGCTTCGTCCAACAGAGTAGGGCAACGAGGGAGCTTGGAACAAGCTTGGCAGGTTAGCTGCTGTATGCGCATTTGCAAGCTGCTTGCCAACGTTAGGATGCAAGAGTTTTAGGTCAATGCACTCGTCAAAGCACACCCCCACCACCCACTGCGAGTGTGGGTTGTAGGTTCGAGGATAGTTTACCAGCCAGACGTTTGACTGGAGATCTGGTCCAGAGTCTCTGAGATCAGCCAAGGACCTTAACGGACACTATATGTACCCTCTGCGCTCGGTCCTTACTTTAATGTGCTGCTATGAGGTATATCTATCATGTGTGGTCAAGCACCGGCACTGGCACTGTCGCGCCCAATTTTATCGGCACAGCGTGTCTGTCGACATAACACCTTTCGCATGGCCAGAGGACTACGCTGAACGTTCATAGAATGATCGCTGCACAGCACATGCTCACCTGCGCTAATCTTCCTCTTCCTTCGCCGGCACACATGAGGGACAGCAGGCTCGGGCCAGATCGCCGGCAGACCTCGGTCGGATGTGCTGGGCTGATGCAGTAACAGCATCGTGTCTTCGGGATGTCGTGCTCATTGCCACAGTCCGCGAGTAATGGTCACAGAGGTGCCCTGGGCAGTTTTTTTTGCAGCATCTTCGCAGTGCTAGCCAGCTTCGACATGGTTTGGAGCGCTGGCTTCAAGGCAGGCCTGGCAGGCTAGCATGCAACACTGTCTCTGCCTGCTCTCCGCCTCCCTGGCTGCGCCGCAATCGCCCAGGCAGCCGTAATTGAGCTAACATCCACGCTTGTCTAAGAAGCAGCGGATTAATGGGAAAGTGCAGAAAGCTAGATCCCAGCGGCGGTTGACCTGCCGGGGTGGTCCGCAAATATTGCTCCAGCCCATTTATCCCCACCGCGCGCAGCCGGGGGTATCCGGCAGATTTTGACTCGGACTTTCCCCCAGTCCAGTCGTGGCTGACAATGGTGCCTGCAGTTCCGAGCAGCCCCTGCAGCAAGCTCCGCCCTCTCATAAGCTGGGTGCAGCCATAGTTTCTGTACCTTTCTCAGTGCACACTCACCTCCTCCAGTTCTCCGGCAACTGCAACATTCCAAAATGGCTGCATCCATGAAGACTGTTGCTGTGAGGCCCATGGCCCGCCTGTCTGCTTCCGTGAAGCAGGTCAAGGCCGCCCCCGTTGCCACCGCCAACCGCATGATGGTGTGGAGGCCCGACAACAACAAGTGCGTGCCATCGCGTAGCTTTTCAGCAACCTATCGCACCTAGTGCTTTTCTGATCGCAATTGTGCTGTGTCCTGCAGGATGTTCGAGACCTTCTCCTACCTGCCCCCTCTGAGCGATGACCAGATCGCCAAGCAGGTGGACTACATCGTGAACAACGGCTGGACCCCTACCCTGGAGTTCTCTGACCCTGCACTGGCCTATGTCTCAAACGAGTACACCGTCCGCATGGGCCCCGTGACCTGTGTAAGTACCTTACTCAGCCGCATTGACAGCATTGTATACATCAGTAGCCTCGGGCATGTATTGTGATCCTGCTGTTATCAGGGTGGAGCTCATGTCTGATCTCTGGGCATTCACGGGTGTCAAAGGAGCAACTCCCGAGAAAAGTAACGGCTGCATTACGGCTGAGAGTTGACGTGGACCCTTTCTCTTTCTTCCTGCAGAACTACTACGACAACAGGTACTGGACCATGTGGAAGCTGCCCATGTTCGGCTGCACCGACCCCATCCAGGTGAGCAGATCGGAGCAACCAGTGCGCTGCTAGTTCACCACGTGCTGCTCATGGTACACGACATAGTCGTCGGTTTGTTGTCACTACGTAGTAATGTGCATGTGCGGTGCTCGGGTTGGGAATGAATGCCGTTGTCTGCCATCAGCCAGCGGTCGCTGATATTGCGTGCTAAGCAGTAGAAGGCGCTATTTGGAGCCACGGTTATGCGCTTGATGCTGTATGCAGGATGCAACTGACTGGCATTCCCATGGTCCCATGCATGTTGCACTTGCAACAGCAGCAGCCTCTAATGACTGATAGCCAACATGTCTTGATGTTTTCATGCATAGATGTCCCAACAGACAGCCGCTATATGCAAGACTTAGCTGCCATGCACTACGTAATGGTTTCTTGGAGCATCTCCACGCTAGGTGGTAAAGCAGAACACTCTTACAAGATGATGTTAAGCGCCACTGGTTTGTCTCCTAATCACCTTGCTGTCCTGTCTGCACGCAGGTCCTTCGCGAGATCGACCAGGCCACCCAGAAGTTCCCCAATGCCTTCATCCGCATGGCAGCCTTTGATGGTGTGCGTCAGGTGCAGGTGGCATCCATGTTGGTGCACAGGCCCTCAGCCTCCAAGGAGTGGAAGCCAGTGAACCAGCGCCAGGTGTAAATGCCCCAACCCCTATGGGGTTTCTGGGTGCCCTGCCCCTGGGCCTAAACCCAACTAACCCTATGCTCCAGTAAAAGAAAACCCTTAGATGATGGTTATCTAGTGCTACTACTTACGAGCCGTGGGTGTATGGCTGTGGTTTAGGTGTTTTTAAGGTTAGCGGTTTGTGTGGATGCAGTAGCAGCTCTTTATTGCAGCAGCAGCAGCAAATTGCGTATGTGAGCATTTGGTATGTTCACTGGGCAATGTTTGAATTGCACTTACTGTTCACTGGCCTCGGCCGGGCCGGTGTCTTCTTTGTGGTGGAGATTGCACCACTGCTGCGCATGATTGCGGTGTGGTAGTTTGTGTAGGCCTTGCACCTATAGCCAAGGTCCAATCTCTTGCTGTAGGGAGGAAGGAATGGGAAAGAGCTTGCGTGTTGAGGCTGTGGTCATTCACTTTTGATGCGTGCAACTGCATGACTTCAGATTGAGGCCATCGAACTGCCTGGTGCAACTTTGAAGTGGTCATCTAGTGTCCGGTAGTTGGGGTTCTTGCTCCTTCTGCTGGTGCTTGATAGTGGTGGGATGCTATCTATGCATATGGCTTCATTCCTTCAAGGGTTAAGAACTTGTGCTTCTTGCTCTGTGTGGGAGTGTACATTACCTTTTTAGTGGTGACGTCGCCCCAATTTTGATGATGTGGCCATATGAGTTAGTACCATGCATGGTTCTGTACTGTAATTGATCAATTACCATTCCTGGATGGGTAGCAGTCCAGGGCCGGATGGCGCTGTACTGAGGGGGGATGCATTTTGGTCAGTAGTCCACATAGGCAGTCCCCTTTGGCTGTCCTGCTTAAGATGAAAGGCAGCTGCTGACTTCAGCATGACTTCGCGGTAGGTAGCAGCAACCTAGGCTACGGTAGTTCAGCGCAACGGAGGTCGGTCAGGCCTGTTCATATAGAAAAAGCAGTCCGCAAGATGTGCCTTACACATGTGCAGTAGCATGACATTTAAGGCCAACTAGCAAGAAACTCCCAGTGTGCCCTGACTCTGAGGACTGCATCCCAGGAACTCATCACTTGTCTCGGGTACATGGGCCAATCCAGTGCAGCTCGTCAGCGCAGCTGTGCCTCTCTCAGTATGTATGTGGTCTGATGTGTAGCACTACAGTAGGACATTTTCTCTACTTGCGAGTGCAATCAAAAGGACTGTGCAGCAACCGCCCTTGGAGTGTTCGAATGACCCGACCCGGAGTGGCCGCGCATGTCGCCGTGCACTCACTCTAGCAACCCGTGAACAAATCTCTCCATTTACAACAAGCAAGGAGCACAAATTTGGGACATTGCATTTCCTTCATCCAACACCCGAGTACCTGAGTCCTCCGCCACCCTACCGTACTGGGCGAACATGCATCCCCGACCGCACACTGACTGCGGTAGTGGCATTCGGGTGATGCTCACGGAGGATGTAAGTACGGCTGCAAAGCTTTACTGTGATATATCTTTTCAAAGCCACTTTACCCCGCCAAATATATGGACACGCCATACGGGGCCTGCACCCCTGACTGGCTACAGACTTTCTGCTGTGATGCATCATTGCTATAACGCTAACACTCAAAACACCATCCTGATACCAGCAGCCTCCCCCCCAACCCACGTACATGATACGTGGTCCGTTTGGATAAATGTCCTTGCATCCTTGAACTGCACAAGACAACAGTCAAACCATTACATTTCCAGTCTCATATGTTCATTCATCTTTCATGTTAAGAGAGTTGGATACATTAAACAGGACTCAGCAGGAACCCTCCCTCTCTGTTGACCCACATCAGCAGGCAGGCCGACCCCGACTTACAAAAACCTGGGTACAACAGTGGATATCACTACACAGCTATTGGGCCGTGCAGCCGCACCCGCAATATGACTCCAACTACCAGTTTGTTAGTGTTAAGAGAGACCACTGCACTGCCCTCTGGGCCGTGCAGCACCCCGCAGTTTGTTAGTGTGTGTTGAGAGATATCCATATAACCACAAGCTGAATAGCCGCTACAGTGCACACTACTTAGTGCTGCCGCAGACTCCGTCCAAAAGCAATACCAATTACCAATTAGTACCAAATGACCCCGTCACAGCGGGGCGCCGCTGGGGGCAGCGCCACCCACAAGGAGCCAACTTAATAGGCTCCAACGGCATACACAAATTCCTGTCCAAGACTACTCACACAGTGGCCGCCACTGGCAGTGCCACCAGCCCACCCTAGATCCTTTGCTAGCCAAGCAATGTATGGGCAGGCCAGCCCCAACACTTCGACTTGCCATTTGCTGACCAATTTCCCAGTCAAAAGCAAGCCAGCCCCCACCACAAGGCACAATACATCCAGGCACACCTTACATGTCTGCCTTTGGTTGTTTACATACCAAAAGCAGCACAAGTCCTGAGGTTGGGCACAGGTAATTAAAGCAGGGGAGGCTGATGCAACAAAAACATGCTCTGATTTTATATTGGTCGGCACCTTCAATACCAATCACTGTGTAGGGAGTGAAGCTCCCCCATACAGTACCCCTCAAGTTCAAACCATATACATGTAACTTGACCAAGTTGGCATTGCCCCAACCGACGCCCCGCTTTAGTGACGGGGCCATTTGGTGATATGTAATCTGTAATCAAAAAGTGATTATTCTCTGGTGCCATGCCGATGGGTTGACAATGTACACACATGCACGCTGCCAAACTCGCTGGCTGGAGTGCTCCCCCGTTGTTAGCTGCACAGCCAGTGGCCGACAGCTGCCCTGTTGATGGGTTATCTATCTACTGCTCATATACTGTACATCTCAGCAGCAGAGGGGGCAGCCTTGTATTCAGTTGTCTGCAAGTAGAATTAAACCCAACACCCAGAAGACAGCCAGGCCTACCATACATATATGTTAAGAAAGACCACTGCACAGCCCTCTGGGCCGTGCCGCACGCAAGCATGACTTGAACCAGTTTTTGAGTGGGGTGGGGTGAGTAAGTTGAACATAAAGGTATATGAGATAGATCGTTGCACAGCCCTCGGACCATGAACATAGAGGTATGTACCACGGTGAACATGTCACAGGCTATCTGCAGCTCAACCATCACCATCAGAGGAAAACATGTCAGCATAGTAGCCTTCAAAATGCCTACGAGATCAGGCTTTGTCTCCCGTAACTGCATGCACTCAGACACGAACCTTGCCACATGACAGGGGGCTTTAATTCATAAACTTGGACATGCCTGCATCGCCTGCTCGCTTTGCCTTGTATATGCATGTATGCCACCCACGCATGCAAACAGACTTCCCTGGGCACGCATAGACACTTGTAACAAGCCAAAGCCAAACTGCAAGCGTCAAAGCGCAAACACAAACAGAACACAGACTCAACCCAACACAGCCCAAACAGCCGGCCCACAAACTCCCCACAACAGAAGGGCACCCACACCTACAAGACCAACACAGAGACAGCCAAACCCAGAAGGACCAAGCCCAAACCAGGAGGCTGTTGGCTTCAACACACTAAACCCCACAGGGTCTACCCCCCCCCCCCCCCAGGGAAGACAACAGCCGACTCAAAGGCCGACAGAACAAGACAGATAAGAAAGTGTGATAACTACACAAACAGTACATGTAACTACCAGAGAGCACATATTTTTATCAGAGAGCATATGTCTGAAATTGCACATGCTCAACATGCATTGAGAAAGACAACAATACTGATGATACAGAAGCTAAGTGGAACATCCCATGAGCCACACAATACAAGATCGTCCCTCTCTGTGCCGCAGGGCCCCCCCAGATTACCAGAGTTACCAACTAGCCCATGGGAGCCATTATCAGATTACCAGATTACCAACTAGCCCAGAAGTCTGATTATTATCAGATTACCAGATTACCAACTGGCCCAGAAGTCTGATTATCAGATTACCAGATTACCAACTAGCCCAGAAGTCTGATTATCATCAGATTACCAGATTACCAACTGGCCCAGAAGTCTGATTATCAGATTACCAGATTACCAACTAGCCCAGAAGTCTGATTATCAGATTACCAACTAGCCCATGGGAGCCCTTGATTGCCAAAAGACAGCCCGCTGTGGGCAAACCAGAAGCTGCCGTTCTCACACGGATACAGTCTGTCCGAAGGCATGCAAGATATACTGAAGTATTAGCGCCCTGCATTCTTAAGCCCTACACCGAATTCCAACCTTTTCTTGAGGTCACAACAGCAAGTCTAAAGGACATGGCAGCCCATCAGAGATCTACGCAACAAGACCATGTATTCTTTTCCACCGTGGGATGGGTTCCTTGGTGTAAACATTACATGGAGCCCTTACATTCTGGCAGCCCATCAGTCAGTGCATGGCCTTACATACCACAGCCAAACCAGCACAGAGCTGCTGCGACTTCCAGCCCGCCCCCTACCCGACCTCCCCCCTCCCCCAACAATCCAAAAACTAGGCCCCCCCTACCCCCCGGGCCCTTTTTCCCGGCCCACCACCCGAGACACCCCAGCTTCCCCCACACCCCCCTCTACCGGCAGGGTCCCCTGTTTGGCCCAGAGCATGAGCCCTAGCACTCAGGAACCATAACTTGCCTCAGCTGGATCAATCACAGGCTCAGTGCCCCACAAGCACCTGCTGTCTGGCACCTGCCCTGTTAACGGCTTTACTTGGAGAGCTATGGCAAGTGAAAGCTGTGAGATCCAGTTTTGGGGCACCCCGGGGTTGCAGTAATGGATGCAGTCAGGGGTGTCAGGTTGGTCTCGGTGACCCCTGCAGCAGCACCACACAGTCATTGATATTGCACTCCATGATATGCCATAGCAAAAAGTGGCATAGGCCCCGCACCTCAAGACGTAACAAAAAGCAGCGAGCTAAACATATGGGTTAGCTGCTCAAGTCCCCGGTTGCCCATGGCTTTGTCGGTAGCTCTTTTCCACGTAATACAAGACAGGCTTCTGCTCTTAATGCCCTCTTCCATGTTTGCAGCAGAGTATTCAACTGGGCAGTAAAGCCAATGTCTGTCATGATCAGTTTCATGCTGAAGCCAAAACACCTAGCACAATCTGGTAGTGATTTCAAGCGCATTTATCCACCACCCAATAAATGTAAATCAAAGAGTCCATATGTCCTCCGACTAAACTTTTGTGCAGCGGCACTAGAGCAGCTGCATCCAGCTCATGAAATCCTTGGTCAAAACAACGCGCCCTCATCAGTGCCCCGCGCCCCTACCTGCCCTCCTCCCCGTAAATGAGGACATTTCGTGTACTCAACATTACACACCAGTGATGGTGAGAAGCTGGTAAGCTACGGCAAAAAACCAGATTTCCTTAACGTATGCGGGCATTCCCATGGTCAATGCATCCCTTCCTACCCGTCAGATCTTACCAGTAAGAAGGCACTGTGGCATTGTATATAGGCACCCAGGGCATGAGGTACGTGTCCCGCAATACCGCCCTGGCCATCTTATTCCTCCAGAGTCCTTTGACCACAGATGCTGCAGCTTGTTTTGGGCTGGGAGGGGCAGGAGTTGCAGCTAAAGCTGCTATGGCTGCCAAGGACGGCAATGGGCTGGAGAGTCCTAATCTGCTCTCTGTGTTCGTGAGCTTGCGCACCGTACTGCTCCACTGTAGCCCCTTTGCCTTTCCAGTTGCCTCATCTTCAGCACGGTAATCTTGCGCCAATCCTGCTTTTAGGCCTGCTTCCCCTGTTGTTGCCGCTGTTGCTGATCTTGCTGCTGCTGATGGTGCCCCGCTTCCTTGATCTGCTCTGCTGCCCTGCTTTGCTGGGTTCTTAAGCCTTCCAGACAAAGTGCTTGACCCATGAAGGCGCCTGCCACTGGCAGACCCCCCTGTTTTGAGGCTCTCAGTAGTGTTAGTGCTGTTGATACCCCTACGTGCTGCCAATGGAGTGATGGCCAGCAGTGAGCCTTCGTTGATGCCAAAGACCACATCGTTGGTCTGTGAACAGGTTTCAGCATATGGGTTGTATGATTTCGTGTCATCTTGGTCACCAGGGGGTCCTGGGTAATGCAGCTTGACCGTTTCGAGGAAGAACACGTTGGGGAAGGCACTGGCGGTCAGGTTGTAGAAGATGCCAAGGGATCTGAGATCTCTCCTATATCGTTCCTGATACAGAACAGCATCGCAAAGAATGAGAGCACAGTCCACACGTAGATATAAGCTGCAGTATATTGCTTTGCACTCAGCTGGATTACGTAGCCTGCCAGGATGGATCAACAGCCTGCAAAAAGCTGTGTGACAGATTATTTCTGGCAACCAACATGCCCTCAGGCCAGCATCTGACGCCCTGGCCGTTAAGCTTTAACAAAATAAAGCAAACAAAGAGCTCTGAAAAAAAGAAACTTGGATACAAAAAACAATAATAAAGATTCCCAAAACATTTAGAACAGCCCTTATAACAAACAAATCAATAAAATGCTATGAAAAGACACATAAACAGCTCCGTGAAATAGTCATAAAAATGCTAAACAAAAAACAAAAAGCAGTGTCGGAGGGGCACACAGCTCTTGCACTGTGTGTCAATGCCGTGCAGTGTGACAATGGGGCCAATGCACTACAAAGCCCTGCTCAGTGTGCAAGAAGCAGTGTTAACCCTACTCGACAAAGCATTAGCAGAAGGATTATTATCACATACGTTACTCTCAGGGTCTTAGCCTTGGCATGCACATGCCAAGTGAGCGAGTGGACTCCGGGCATTAGCCCTGCATAGTTTAAGGAAGAGGCGGTAGTAGCACACGTGGTGCATTCTCCACACATAGCAATAACTAGTACCGACCAGACACTACCTAATAACAGTTCCTTCAAGCACCTGGCTGTGCCACATGCAGCCACCCACTTACACACCCACTCACCCACCAACCCACCAACCCACCCACCCAGACACCCACTCACCCTGGCAGTGTCTGGATTGTACCAAAGCCCAAAGTTCATGGCAAAGATGTCATGTGGCATGGCCAGTCGCTCTTGCAGCAGTTTGAGCACTGGCTCGCTCCACCTCTTCTCATCAGGCGGAGGGTATTGCACCATCATGGCTGCAGACAGCACTTTCAGCTGACAGATACGTGTGCTCTCCTGCATGTGTATGCATTTGGCTTCCGCATCCATAGGCAAGCTGGACAGGTAGCTGTTGGCAGTGCGGTTCCAACTGGGTCTGTACTCCTTAAGGTCCCAAAACTCCAACATAAAGCACTTGAGGGCAAGGTACAGAGCTTTCATCTGGCTGTCCCTGCGCGATCATATTTGGCATTAGTATTAATGACACTGACTAGGCACACTGCGCGAGGGCAACAGAGGGTAAGTGCGTTACAGTTCAAAAGCTAGGGTATGAGGTACTATGTTGTACTGCCAGGGTGCCCAGCTTGTTTCAGACTCTCTGCTCCATCGCCTGTTAGTACGGACTGCTGGCTATCATTTATCAATCAAGACGCAAGACCAGCTATGCCAATAGCCAAGCAATCCCACGCCATCAAGACAAGGCCTGATCACAATCACAAAGCCACACAACCGATAGATGGTGGACTTGCCCACACAAGCCGAGGCTAGATGCAACGGGCGTGCACACCAAGGGGAACAACTGGATTGATACCTAATACCCAAAACCTGCTCTACTTTCATGGGTGGTGGGGAAGCAGCAGGATCAAGCCACACCCTGGTAGGGGCTGGAGGTAGCTCCCACCGCCCAGGTACTGAGGAACCATCAACCTCCCAGCCACTGAAAGGCGACCACATGTCACTCGACATGTTTTCCAGCTTGCCCATTAAGTATCAGATATACTCAACTACACCACGTCAGTAGCCTCACAGCAGGAGCTAGGCATCCAATAGTACAGCCGCCAAACATGCTGTCAAAGCCTCCCGCACCCCAAAGCCCTAAATCCAGACCCTAACTCTGAATTCATTAGCTACTCATCATGCTAAGAAGCCCGCCTTATCCTAACGAAGGCAATGATGTATGGTTTCTGCTCCTGGCTATCTAGAAGTCCCATATACCTTCTACCATTGCTTGGGGCTCACCATATAACATGTGGTGGACATTCTATGACAATACAGTTACTAATACAAGCACCCCAAAGCCTCGTGGGTTTCACCTGGTCACTCCAGAAAACAAAGAAATCATTTTATTCAAGGCTCTTCAGGAGTATTGGAAGGCTGCGATGGGGGTATGTAGCTGGTTGGGTGGATGCTAAGGGCCATGCCCCGGGGGACCTTGCATTTAGGAAGTGGGCTGTGGACAAGCTGGTCGCCCTGAGTGGGGTCACTGATGTGCCTAAGCCCACAGTCAAGAACCACGGCTGTTAGCTGAGGGGTGCGGGTCTGGGGTATGGCTGATGTGCATGGCAACCTGTAGTATGGCTAGTGTGCATGGCAACCTGATTCGCATGGCAACTCTGTAGTATACCTGATGGTGTGCATGGCGACCTGTAGCACCTAGTTTAGTTTGGCTTAAGTTTGGCTATGCTCACGATGCAGGTATGGTGCATGGCGCTAGTTGCTGTACTTGCTGGGCTGGGACTGCAGCGGTGGTTATGCCCCTTGCAGTCGCCCAACCAGCTCGGCGTAGCTCTTCTTCTTGTTTTTCCCGTGCACTTGATAGAGTTGAATGTGCTGCGCTGATAGAGTGAAGAAGTGATGCTACCATTTGAGGGGCCCAACAGCATATGTGGGAGCTGTGCAGCTGGAACTTAGTTTTGTGCTAAGGTATTGCTATCAATTTAGTGGAAGGCCACTGGACAGCAGCCAGGGCTTCAGTTATGGTGTTTGATTGATCAGGCCCGGATGGCGTTCATTATGAAGGCAGGACATCTGGCACGAAGTGATTATTACATTCCATGATATGTGATACGGAAATGTACCAAAGGCCCCACACCTCAAGCTGTCACAAGGAACAGCGAAGTGGAACAGGATACATTTGAGATCAAGGTATGATGTTATTGTGCAATGCATTTAAGTTGATTGGGCATAGCGCATGTCCCAATACTCGCATTGAGACCTTATGCTTGAAGCCCTGTGCCTGGGGTTTGACAGTAGTCCTGCCATCCTTGAAGCATGCTTTCAACTTAACGGCGCATAGCCTGCTATTGTTGTCTCGCGGTGCCACTGGTCGTGGCATGTAGCATGTTGATCTTGTATTGGTCAACTAGTACGAGACCTACCAGCCAGGATGGATGTTGCCGTATTCGCAAGTAATGATCTGATGTCTGCATGCAATGTGTTCCATGTATGCCTGTCACAGCTTGGACAGCAGCTAAGGCAAGCCTGAATGGTTGTGAGGGAAGCAACGCAAACCCTTTAAAACATATCAAGGGACTCTTTGCTACGGTCGGGAGTGTCCTTGGGGAATTGTTATGCATTACTCAACACATATCAAGGGACTAAACAAGGGAGTGAGCTCAGCGTTATTCTGTTTGATCTCTTCATTGAGCAGCTTCACTAGCTGATTTGGGAGGAGCTGCCAGCGGCGGGACCTATTGTTGATGGCCTGAGTGCATGTGGCAGACATCTTTTATGCCGATTATGTTCTTTTAAGTTTGTTTAATGGCCCAGAAGAGATGCAGACACTTCTTGATGTCGTTGACTTGTTTTGCTGCCTCTTTGATATGTCAGTAAACATGCCAAAGACAAAGGCCCTCATCTTCCGCAAAAGGGAAAGGCTACGGATGTGAGTTTCAAGTTCAGGGGAGAGGTTTTGCAAATGCTTCAGGAAGAAACATATATCGGGATGGTGATCCATGCAATGAAGGAGATGACGTTTAGTGCAGAGCAAAGGGCTGTGGCAAATGAGTAGGAGCCTTCAGTCCATGCTCCAAAGGTGCAAACAGACTGGGGCGTTGCAACCGATGTTCATGTGTGAAGTCTTTGATATGTTAGTGAGGCCAGTGGGTGCTTATGGTGCGCCTCATCTATTGATCCCAAGCATGTTCCACAAGTTTCTATATGATCTGCTGCACGTTGATAAGCTATGGAAATGGTGCATTGCAATTTTCTCAGGCTTGTGGCCGGTGTGGGTAAGTGAGGTAAGACAGTGCATAAAGGATTAATTTGTATAAGGAGTTTTGGAAGGTACCCTCTCATGGTTCAAAGGCTGGTTCTGGCAGCCAGGTGGTGATCACAGTATTGGGCAAAAATCTGGGTTGTCTGGCATCAAAAGCACAATGGAAAACATTCTGAAGCAAACAAGCCTTGATGATCAGCGAGACCGTGTATGTGCTGAAATGTGGTTTGACATGGCATGAGAGGCCTGCAACAGTGATATATCAATGGCAAGTGAGGATGAGGCGTTTTGCAGAATTTACAAGCACTGGGTATATGGATGGGCAGTGTGCAAAGCATCTTCATAGGTGCACTATCCCACATCATGTGACAAGCTTCACCTTAAGGGAGGTGATGAAGCTGTAAGTTAGGCTGCTGTAAGTTAGGGACTTCCGGTCTTGGACCCGGACGTTAAAATTGGTTTGTTTTCTTAGGATGCAGTGAGCTCAATGTGCATAGACTTGAGGGGGTTGCAAGCCGAGAAGCGCTGGTGGCCCGTCTCTGCATGGACGGTTTTCTAAAGTGTCCTTTGGCTGTGTTTTGCCGGGAATGTTAGCGGCCATTGCAACCACATGTGTGTTCAGGGGTTGTGCTGGGGAAGGGGAAGGAAGTGCAAGCAGGAGCAGCAGCGCAGGTGTTGGCAGCAGCAGCAGGAGCAGGTACCAGCAGCAGCAGCAGGAGGGGCAATAGCAGCAGTAGCAGGTGCCAGCAGCAGCAGGAGGAGCAACAGTAGCAGCAGGGGCATCCACAACAGCAGGTGAAGGAGCACCAACAGCAGCAGGTCATACCAAGATGACAGGAGGAAGAGGAGCACCAATAGCAGCAGCAAGTTAGCAGCAGCAGCAGGGGCAGCCCTTATGACAGGCAACAATAGCAGCAAACATAACCACAGCAGGGGTAGGAGAAGAAGCAGCAGGCCGGCAGGAGATATGACAGCAATCAGGGAGCAACAATTGCAGCATATGTTACCGCAGCATGGAAAAGCACCAACAGCAGCAGGAGCAGCAGCAGCAGCAACGGCGGTGCATGCAGCATGGGAGGAGCAGCAACAGCAGCAGCAAAAGAAGCAATGGCAGCAGACATACAACGGCAGTGCATGCAGCAGGGGCAGCAGTGTTACCACACCCTAAAGGTCTGCTGGATTTGTCAGGTGCACATCGTTTGGTGTGGCTTGCGTGTTAGGGCAATGTTAGGGCGTTTGACTAAATGGGGAGAGGGGGAAGAGGGGGTGGATTTAAGAGCTGGGACGAGTTGGGAAAGTGTGATGGGTTGGGCTGCTTAAACTAGGCAAGCCTGGATGGGAGGAATGAGCTAGGCATGGGAAGAAGGGGAAGGGGAGGGGACAGGGCACTGCCAAGCAGGGGCCAGATGAAGAGGAAAGTGGATGGGGCAAGGAGGATGAGAGGGGGAGGGGAATGGCGTGTGATAACGGGTGATGAGTGTGATCAAACAGCAGGGGCACTGGAGTCACTCGCTCGCAGTGATGACCGGTGACCTTTCCTTGACTGGTTACGCTTGCGCTCTCTGCTGTCGAGCAGCTCTAAAGCCAGCCAGACGCAACGCAGAACAAAATCAATAAGTTTACTGTCACTTTTCCTCTGATTCGTGGGATCTCCTATCAGTGTAAAGTACCTACTTTCTCACTACGTTGATGTCGACAGGCCACGGCCCTAAAAACGCTCCACATGGCCCCGTTAGGACCCATGCAAGGCATCTTCTTTGTCCTGGTCTTCGTCATAGGCCGCCAGGCTCAGCTCGCCAGGGCACAATGTAACTTAGGTGCGCACATGTTCTTTGGTCCGTCTTCCTGCCCATGGCTTCTGCTGGAGGTCGGTACACAAAGAGGAACTTTAGCCACTAAGACCACATCTGATTCGCTTGCAAGCAATACTAAAAGCCTCTACTGGGTCGCAGGTGTCCTCCTATCTGACACAGCCTGGGGCGTAACCACTATCGAGGACATCTCCAGCATCGCGCCAGTGCCGGAGCCCCCCAATTCGCACACTAGCATCCAGTCAAGCCAATCCGCTACGCAGTACGAAGTCCAAGTACTGGTAAAGCACTGGGATGGAAGCAAGCTCTGCATTAAGCCCTTGGCACCGCTGCAGACCGCATGCGCAACAGGGCAACCTCTAGGGGGTCCCGTACAGCAGATAGCGGACACCGCTTCCACTCTCTACAACGATCCAGAGATTTCAGCGGAGGACGGAATTTGCCTGATCACCAGCGGAGCAGGTGAGCCCTCGCAGCAGGCCAGCACTTCAACTAGCTGATGCCTTCATTAGCAAGCAAAATTCAACCAGGATAGCGTCCCCCTGCACCTTATAAGCAATCAATCAGAGACAGCCTCATTACAAAAACCTTGCTCCAGTACACATGCATATGATTATATATCTTACAGTACACATGCACTAAAGACACGGCTTGCAGGGTCTTCCCATGTATATCCTGCCTCTTTCATTGCACAACCCTCAGCATGTTAGGTTGCAAAAAAAGAGTAAATGCAAGAGCTAAACCATAATACCGAAGGCGGTAGTTGCTTTTCAGATTGTCAGCTCCTACAAGCCACATGATGTGATGATTATTATGTAATGACAACTAGCACCCACATGGACATATAATGTTGTAGCGGGGTCTATTCTCCATGACGAGTTATTGGAGGCTAACCACCTGAGGAGGGTTTCTGGACCCCCTTCCCCAACCTTCATCCAGATCAGGGGAGGGGTTTGCGGGGTTCCTGACCCCCCCACCCCCATATATGCCTAAAGCGGTCCGTGCTAGCGCCCTATGGCTTCATACTGGCATTCTGTACCGCCTCACGTGCATGTTGTCCTGCCTGCATACTGTACTGCTTCTTGAGGCCGCGCCGCTAGGCCAATGTCCCAATCGAGGTAAGAGCCTTCCCCTTGCTGCTGATTCCCCACAATTTTGGTTCTAACTAGAGCATGTGTTGTCATTACTATTGTTTTGCTGTCGAGGTGACAGCAGGGCTATTTCGGAGGTTGCTCGGGCTGATAATGTGTTGCTTGTGCCATGGCTTGGAGGGATATATGGGTGTCAGCATCGGCCGGGTCCCTTCTTTGCTGTAAGTTTACTTCACTTTGCATGGATGGATCCTGCCATCCTAAATCCACCCCAATAACCGATCTAGACCTCCTGAATCTTGTGAAAACTGTCACCCCCTCCCCCTCCAAACCTCCTAACTTTGTGCAGGGGCCTCTTGGTGTCCAAGGACTTAGAATCATCAAGCACCTTACCCCCTAAGATGTCCAATTATTGGAGTACAAATGGTTTTACGTATACATTAATTCCGGAAGTTATATCTTCCATCTCGCGGTGTTCTTTGTTACAGCTTAAGGTGCAGGGCCTATGGCTCTTTTTGCTATGGCAGATAGTCATGAAAAGAAATAATTAATATATCCCCTGCAGGTGCATCTCTCACGAAGGAGTTTCCAGACCCAGACCCTAGTTGCGGTTCAATGGGCTACTGCACCTCCTCTTCAACCACCTGGACCCTAGAGAGGGCTCAGGAGGACGCAGTGGACCCCGTCACCCAGCTAGTTACACCAGGGTTCAAGGTGACTGTGGAGACGAGGTTTAGGGTTGCCCAGGACACAGACTCTCGTACCACCATTACTCAGTCCACCATGATGTATAAGGTGAGGAAGAAGGAGAAGCAGAAGGGCCAGGGGCCCTAGAAACCGGTTAGTTGCAAACATGGTTTGGGCCGGTGGTCTTGGGTCGGGGGGGGGGGGCAACCGATACACAGGTCTCTCAAGATGTATTAGATGAGTGAAAATGAGAAAGAGGGGGACTGGGGTCTTTAGGGGGTTAGGGGGTATAGTTTAGGGTTTTAGAGTTTAGGTGGAGGGAGAAGTGAAGCATGGGATAGGTTGGGGCCGTGGGGGGGAAGCTGTATGTAGGTACTTCTTACGTGTTTGTGTTTGATCCATTATGTGCCATGTTCTGTTCCGGTTGAGTGGGGAAATGGGGTTTGACCCCAATGTAGTGTGTTTGGTCGTTTCGACCTAGCTGCCTTGATGCAGCCACACCTAATATTCTTGATTATTTGATTGTGTTGCTGCAGCTGACCAGTGGGTGTGTGTTGGGACTACATGCCACAACCAGCAGCAGCAGTAGCAGCAGTGGCGGTTTTGGCAGTAGCAGCATTGAAGGGGGTTTGTACTGCCTAACCTGCAGCAGCAGTACAGACTCCGCTGCTGGTGGTGTTACTGCGATCACAGCTGTCCCAATATCGAGTACTACAGCTGTTACGGATAGCAGGGAAACCATATGTGCAGCAAATAGTGCTGCTGCTTCTGCTGCTGTTGCGCCCCGGGCAAAACTCACGAGGAAAATGCTCAGAGCGGATTGAAGTTTCTATGTGCGTGCTGACATGGGCAGAGAAATGTGAGAGTATGACTAGTTGCTTGGATTGCTCTTGACTAGGTCAACTCGGGTCAGCGCACGGCAAGTGGAAGTGGGCTGGCAAGTCATGTTTTGGTTAACAAGGTATCATGGGAGGGCTGGTGGCAGCCAGTGTAACTACAACTTGTGGATAGGACCTTGAGTATGCCGTTGGAGCCTCAGTTGGCTTCTTGTGGGTGGCACTGCTCCAATTCGGCCCTCCAAACCCTTGAGGGGGTCATTAGGTAATCTGTACATCTGTGAGTAGTTGGGTGGGAAGAGGGCTTTAGGGTTTAGTGTTTAGAACAAACCCCTACACCCCAAAATCGTAGGCGGGGAAAGAAGTCCAAAGACTTTCTGTAAGTAGTGGGGGGGGGGGGGGAGTGAGTGGAGCAGAGAGCGAGGGAGAGGGATGGAAAAAGATCTTGTATTGCATTTCAGCATGCAGGAAGGGTTCATCAGACGGAGAGTCCTTACCTACTTACCTTCTAACAGTGAGATTGGGGTTTACCTGGCACCCTGTGTGATGCTTTGCGTGATTGAGATAGCACACACGCATTAGCCTCAGAGCACAAAATATGTTTAGGGTTCAGGCCATGTGGGCCAATAGGGTTTAGGGCTTAGGCTTGCCCTTAACCGTAAACCCTTAACCTAGTTCCCTAAGACCTGTGGTTGCGCTACGGGGGTGGTATGGTCTGTGTCATCCTCGCAGGTCAAAGACAGCTGCTGTCGGTTGTTGTGAGTAACCGCAGCAGTCACTAGTGCTACAGGCTGCGGTGTGTCCAGTGCTACAGCAGGGTTTGGCGGGTGCCCCTTATGGCTATTGAGCAATGGTAGCAGCCAGATCTCCGGAGCTCTCTGCCTTTGTAGGTGTAGTTGTGGTTTGGTTGTGACTGGTAAGGGCAGAGTTACATTAGTTTCTGTTCTGCCAGTCAAGTGACAAGCTCTTCACTTTCCACCTGGGTCTTGAATGCTTAGGTGTTTGCGTCTTACCCTGTATGTGTAATTCTTGCATATGATTACATTGTTTAGTACTTGCATGTTACATTGTGTACTTCTTGTCTTCCATTATGGAGCTCTTGCATCTTACATTGTCTTGTTCTTGCATGTTAAATCGTGTTGTCCTGGCATGTTATTTAATTGTGTAGCTCTTGCATCATTACATTGTGTTGTTCTTGCATGTGGTTGCATTTGATTGTGGTTACATTGTGGTCATTCTTGCATTTTAGAATGTGTAGTAGTTCTTGCATGTTACATTCTGCTGTTCTCAGTCGCACACTGGGTTACAAAACTCAATACAGTGATAAGTAGTCAGCGGTCTGGGCACTGTATCCTGACTACGGATGCCGGCATCTCTCAGAGAGAGAGAGAGAGAAAGAGATCTATGCAAGGAGACTGTGTGTTGTTCTCCAGCGTGGGATTTTGGGAAGGGTTCCTTGGTGTAAGGATTACACAGAGCACATACCTTCAGATATCTCTCACAGACAGCAGCAGCAGCAGCAGTTTTTGGCAGCTGGACTCTGTACTGTGGCGCACTGCTGGCCTTCTTGATGCAACTTCAGCATTTTATGTGCTTTCTGGTAGTGAGATTGACCGTGACTGTGTATTGTTGACTCGTTAGCACAACTTGACTGTGCCATATAGGGCGGTGGTTGCTGGTAAGGATGGCAGGAAAGGAAAGGGCAGGCCCTATGAGTAGCAGCGTGGGAGTCCACCTGGTATCGGGGTCGGACTGAACAACATGCTGACTATTTGGTAAGCACTTCACTTCACATACCGTATAGAGGTCAACAGAATGCCTGGACTACTATTGGCTCCAACACCACACAACCCCTTGTGAAGGGGTCAATTGTTTGTTTGCCTTGGAGTGCACGGCGTTGCATCTAGCCTCAGCTTGTGTGTGGGCAAAAGTCCATCAGTTGTTGTGTGGCCATCATGATTGTGATCAGGAGCTTTGTGTTGATGGCCTGGGTGTGTTTGGCCATAGGCATAGCTGGTCTTGCGCTTTTAAGAGCACCACTGTAATGTGCCCTGTGCAAGGCGGCTTACACTGCTTGGTTTGCTTTTGGCTGGGTCAAGTCGTCATCACACGGCAACTTGAAGTGGGCTGGCCTGACATGCATTGGCTAGCAAGGGATCACTAAGGGTAGTGGGCTGGTGGCAGCAGCAGCAGTTGTTAACAGCAGCAGGAGCAGCCACAGCAGCAGATCATCCTCAGAGTCTTGCATGTGGACAAAAGCCTACCATTGGTTGTGTGCCTTCATGATTGTGGAAGATGTGCCGATTGCTGGTCAGGCTGCACATTTCATTGCTGGTCCTGAAGCATGCTACAAGAGCTGACATACAGTAGCAGGAATTGTTCCTTCAACTGTAGCAGACCATTTTGCACTCAGCAGGCATCTATTGGGGAAGCTTGCTAGCTTGGCATTAACAGAAGGTCTGGCAGATTGCAAGCAGCATCGTGCTATGTCATGTGAAGATCTGATGGATCCAGACATGGGGCTTTGCACTCAGCAGGCACATATTGTTATGGGCAGGAAGAAGAGGAGCACCAATAGCAGCAGGGGGAGGAGCAGCAGCAAGCCGGCAGGAGACATGACAGCAATCAGGGAGCAATGGCTAACTAGTGCAGCAAATGTTATCGCAGCATGGAAGGAGCACCAACAGCAGCAGGAGCAGGAGCAGTAGCAACAGCAACAGAAGCGACGGCAGCAGACAACAGTGGTCCAGCAGGAGCAGCAGTGTTACCACACCCTAAAGGTCTGCTGGCTTTGCCAGGTGCACATTTATTGTTTGGTTTGGCTTGACTACCGGTAAATGGAACGGGGTAGTAGAGGGGGTGAATCTAAGAGCTGGGACGAGTTGGGAAAGTGTGATGGGCTGGGCTGCATTGAGGCAATGTAGTAAGCCCAAATTTGTTGCATTGAATCAACGCCGAACACTACAGATCTCTCTGAACCTTCCATACATAAAGGGCTTCGCCCCAAGATGGCTGTCCCCGGTTATGGTGTTGGTTTTGTGCAGCATGCCTAACATTTTGTGCAGCCTACTAAGTGAGTGCAGTCAAAACTAGTGTTGAAGACCAATGAGTGAAGAAGTTCTAAAGAAGGCACCACGCACGCGGCGCGGCCGTGGTGGGAAAGCTGTCAATAGTATCTGCTGCAAAAGTATGTCTTACTTTGTCCAGAGTCATGTGCTTAGTATGTGTAGTGGCTGCTGCATTGGTGTGGAGTTGGTAGTATCAACGGGACTTTCCACCGGCAGCTAGTAAGTGCTGCGCCTGCCTTTGCTTTTAGTTGGGAAACAGCTGGTGATGGCCACATAGACTGCTACGTTTGTTTGAATAGTGTACATAGCATTAGCTGGCCAGCTTGTGAAGGGGAGGATCGGAAGCAGGGCTATGCGGAGTTTGCTGAAAGATGCAAAGCAATGTATACATGTCCCTGACAACGAAGTAGTAAATCGGCGACTGTCAAAGCTGAAAATATCGGCTCTGAGTGCGAGAGCATATTTTACCAGAGAATGCTAATGCAATGCTTAAAGGATGCTCTGAGCCTAGCTCGAAGAGGGTGGCTGGGCAAGGTCCAGGCTCGTGCGTGAAAGCGTGAACTGATGCAGAAAAGCGATGCTTCCTGTCGTGCATGCCTCATACATGCAGCATTAGCAAGGCTTACCGTTGGAGTAACCTTCCTCTGCTGCTAAGACAGGCCGCGTGCCCTGCTCGCTCCCGCATCGAAACTCCCCAGACCCGGCACGGTACAGTGAGCATGGATCTTTGCCAAGGCCCATGGTGGTAACCCGAACACTGCTTTCACGCCTTACATGCTCCCCAGCCAAATGTGTGCAGGGTTTCTAGCAAGCCGGGACCTTCCTGCTCCGTCAGGAACGGCGATCGCAGCCTGTTTGTAGGAGCTTCAAGCGGCAAGCAGGCACATATCCTCGTGTAGTGCATGCTAGTAGCGTGACAGTGCATGGTAAGGTTGGAGGCTGTACAGCTCGTTGTGACCGGCTAATGTGTTCGACAGAGCTCGACAGGCGATGAGTCTGACACAAGACCACACGGAGCCGTTTGGTGTGCTGCGAACTTCAGACAAGAAAGAAGAGCCCAGCTTTGCCAGCAAAGGCGTGCTTGGGTAAGACAAGGGCAAGGCAGAGGCGCTGGCCCCTCGCCACGAAAGTTGGCAGTTGGCAGTGGAGATGACTAATCCAGGTCATTCGCCGCCTGGTATTCCGCTGCAAGCGCGTATGCGACGCTATAGCTTGCCCCTACCGGGGCCAGCCAATAACTGCCAATTAGACTGGCTCAATTCCATCACACACTAAGTCAAGACCTAAATGCACACGTCAGCAGTACAGCAGTACATACTGAGTGGATGTTGACTGTATCAGAGCTGCAAGCTCCACATACAGCTCTTAGCTGTAGCTACCTTCCCCCCCTCACAAAAAGGCAACAGCCACGAAAAAGGGTACTGCTAATCAAGACTACACAACACATCACTAGATTGTTCAACCAACCAAAAGAGACTGCTGGCCTAACAACATACGTCAGCGGGGAACACGGCTGATACATGATCGCAACACTATAAACTAGGCTTTTGCATGCTTCACCACAAAACTAAAACATAAACACGAGATAACCGCAAAGGCCACCCCCAGGGACATTACCAAAGAACATGCTTCACACTGACTGCAAATAGCCATATTGTCCCAGCCCCTAGGATGATCACACATGACACAAGGCACCTCATCCAGCTCCGACTGCCTAGTGGGGACTAGGAATGAAGGCAGGGAAGAAGGGGGGAGGGGAGGGGACAGGGCACTGCCAAGCAGGGGCCAGATGAAGAGGAAAGGGGATGGGGCAAAGAGGGGGAGAGGAAAGGCCTGTGAGTGACGGGTGATGAGTGTGATCCAACCCCCGGGTGATGGGTGGTTTAGCTCTTGCATTTATTCGTCCTTTTCAACCCCAGGGGCACTGGAGTCACTCGCTCATAGCCGAGTCAGCGGTGTCGACCTTTCCTTGACTGGTTACGCTTTCGCTTTCGGCTGTCGAGCAAGATTTAAGCCAGCCAGACGCAACGCAGAACAAACCCAATATGTTTACTGTCACTGTTCCCCCTGATTCGTGAGATATCCTATCATTATAAGGTACCTGCTTTCTCATATACGTTGATGTCGACAGGCACGGACCTAAGAACACTCCACATGGCCCCGTTAGGACTCATGCAAGGCGTCTTCTTTGTCCTGGTTTTCGTCATAGGCCGCCAGCCTCAGCTCGCTGGGGCACAATGTAACTTAGGTGCGCACATGTTCTTTGGTCTGTCTTCCTGCCATATCAGTCATGGCTTCTGGAGGTCGTTACATAAACAGGAACTTTAGCCACCAAGGCCACAGCTGAATCATTTTCAAGCATTGATACAAGCTTCTACTGGGCCGCAGGCGTCCTACAATCTGACACAGCCTGGGGCGTAACCACTATCGAGGACATGTCCAGCATCGAGCCAATGCCGGAACCTCCCGAATCGCACACCAGCGTCCAGTCAAGCCAAGCCGCTACTCAGTACGAAGTACAATTACTGGTAAAGCATTGGGATGGAAGCAGGCTCTGCATTAAGCCCTTGGCAGCTCTGCAAAGCGCCTGTGCACTAGGGCAACCTCTAGGGGGTTCCGTACAGCAGATAGCGGACACGGCTTCCATTCTTTACAATGACCCAGAGATTTCAGCGGAGGACGGCCTTTGCCTGGTTCCCAGCGGATCAGGTGAGCCCTCGCAGCAGTCCGGGAACTCGACTAGCTGATGCCCCTGATTAGCAAAACCTAACCAGGATAGATAGCGGTCCCCCTGCACCTAATGCACCTAATGAGCAATCAATCAGAGGCAGCCTTGTCATTAGAACCTTGCTCCAACACACATTCCTAAAAGATACGACTTACGGTACACATGCATTAAAAACACTCTAGTTACAGGGGCGGAAGGGGCTTCCCATATCCTGCCTCTTTCATTGCACAACCCACAGCATCTTAGGTTGGAAATCATTAGTAAATGCAAGAGCTAAACAATATTTATCAAAAGCAGTAGGTTGCTGTTTGGATTGCCAGCTGCTACAAGCCACATGATGCAACTGATTGAATTAGGTTAATCACAAAGCACCCAAATGGACATGTAATGTTTTAGGGGGGTCTCCATGACAAGTTATTGGAGGCTAACCACCTGTGGGGGGTTTCTGGACCCCCCTCCCCCCAACCCTCAATAAGATCAGGGGAGGGGGTTGGGGGGTTCCTGAAACCCCCACCCCCAAGTAGGTGAGTGAGTGGACGCCGGGCGTTAGCCTTGCGTAGTCTTAAGGAAGAGGCGGTACTAGCACAAGTGGTGCGTTCCCCCCCTACCCTACCCTGTCCTCCTAAACTATCAAAATATACAAATGCGCACATATGGAGCTACCCGATGCCTGCTCTCATGATTGCTGTGGATGTGCCCTGCTGCTGGAGTTTCTGTCGGTGTTGCCAAATCTTTTGCATGTGTTGCGTGGCGCAGATTGCCAGCTTCTGGACTGTTTGCTTCAGATGTTTGCGGCTGATGCCGCTGACCCAAGTAGGCCTAAACCGGTTCCATGAGTTCTTAACCAGTGCTAGCGCCCTACGGCTTCATACTGGCATACTGTACTGCCTCACATGCATGTCTTGTACTCACTGTACTGTCCTGCCTGCATACTGTACTGCTTCTTGAGGTCGCGGCACCGCTAGGCCAATTTCTCAATCAAGGTAGGACTAACCATTCCCCTTACATTTACGCCCCCAAAGCTTTGGTTCTAAGAGCTGGAGTGGTGCCCCCGCATACATGGATCCACCCCCAATAACCGACCTACACCTTCTTTGGAATCTTTTGAAACTTGTCAATTCCTCGGACGCAACCTTTTAAGATTTTGCAGATGCCTGTTGGTGTCCAAGGACTTAAGTCCTTAATTATCAGATTAGCCTCATCAACCATATAAGATGTCCAATTGTTGAAGCAAGTCAACTTGTACAAATTGTTTTCTTTATATATAAGTTCCCCATGTTTTCTGTTCCATCTCACTGTTCTTTGTGACAGCTTGAGGTGCAGGGCCTATGGCACTTTTTGCTATGGCATGTAGTCAAGAGTAATGATAACTTATTTATCCCCTGCAGGTGCATCTCTCACCAAAGAGTTTCCAGACCCAGACCCTAGTTGCGGTTCAATGGGCTACTGCACCTCCTCTTCAACCACCTGGACCCTAGAGAGGGCTCAGGAGGACGCAGTGGACCCCATCACCCAGCTAGTTACACCAGGGTTCAAGGTGACTGTGGAGACGAGGTTTAGGGTTGCCCAGGACACAGACTCTCGTACCACCATTACTCAGTCCACCATGATGTATAAGGTGAGGAAGAAGGAGAAGCAGAAGGGGTGGGGGTTCTAGAAACCGGTTAGTTGCAAACATGGTTTGGGCCGGTGGTCTTGGCGGGGGGGGGGGGGGCAGCCGATATACAAGTCTCTCAAGATGTATTAGATGAGTGAAAATGAGAAAGAGGGGGACTGGGGTCTTTAGGGTATTAGGGGGTATAGTTTAGAGTTTAGAGTTTAAGTAGAGGGAGAAGCGAAACATGGGATAGGTTGGGGCCGTGGGGGGGAAGCTGTATGTAGGTACTTCTTAAGTGTTTGTGTTTAATCCTTTAATCTACCATTTTCTGTTCTGTTGATTGGGGCAATGGGGTTTGACCCCAATGTAGTGTGTTTGGCCTTTTCAAGCTAGCTGCCTTGATGCAGCCACACCTAATGTTTTTTATTGTTTGTTTGTGCTGCTGCAGCTGACCAGTGGGTGTGTGTTGGGACTACATGCCACAACCAGCAGCAGCAGTAGCAGGAGTAGCAGCAGTGGCGGTTTTGGCAGTAGCAGCATTGAAGGGGGTTTGTACTGCCTAACCTGCAGCAGCAGCAGTACAGACACTGCTGCTGGTGGTGTTGCTGCAATCACAGCTGTCCCAATATCGAGTACTACAGCTATTACGGATAGCAGGGACACCATGTGTGCAGCAAATAGTGCTGCTGCTGCTGCTATGGCGCCCCGGGCAAAACTCACGAGGAAAATGCTCAGAGTGAATTGAAGTTTCTATGTGCGTGCTGACATGGGCAGAGAAATGTGAGAGTATGACTAGTTGCTTGGATTGCTCTTGACTGGGTCAACTCGGGTCAGCGCACGGCAAGTGGAAGTGGGCTGGCAAGTCATGTATTGGTTAACAAGGGATCATGGGAGGGCTGGTGGCAGCCAGTGTAACTACAACTCGTGGATAGGACCTTGAGAACGCCGTTGGAGCCTAAGTTGGCTTCTTGTGGGTGGCACTGCTTCGATTCGGCCCTCCAATTGAGGGGGCCACTAGGTGATCTGTACATCTGTGAGTAGTTGGGTAAGTGTGAGTAGTTGGGTAAGTGTGAGTAGTTGGGTAAGAAGAGGGCTTTAGGGTTTAGTGTTTAGAACAAACCCCTACACCCTAAATCGTAGGCGGGGAGAGAAGTCCAAAGACTGTCTGTAAGTAGTGGGGTGGGAAGTGAGTGGAGCAGAGAGCGAGGGAGAGGGATGGAAAAAGATCTTGTATTGCATTTCAGCATGCAGGAAGGGTTCATCAGACGGAGAGTCCTTACCTACCTTCTAACAGTGAGATTGGGGTTTACCTGGCACCCCCATTGGGGCTCTTACCCCCATTGGGGCAGTGGAGGTTTTGGGTGATTTTGACCTAGCTGCTGGACCTCATGTTTAGGCATGTATTGTCATACATGTCGAAGTTTACCCGTATTCTGTTCCACCTCGCTGTTCTTTGTGACAGCTTGAGGTGCGGGGCCTATGGCACTTATTGCTATGGCATATTATGAAATGTTATAATAATTACCTGGCACCCTGTGTGATGGTTTGCGTGCTTGAGATAGCACACACGCATTAGCCTCAGAGCACAAACAAGTTTAGGGTTCAGGCAGTATGGGCCAATAGGGTTTACTGTTTAAGTTTGGCCTAAAACATAACCCTTACCCTAGTTGCTTGGGAGCTGTGTTTTGCTTTACGGGGATGGGCATGGTCTGTATCATTTTTGCAGGTCAAAGACAGCTGGTGTCGGTTGTTGTGAGTAAACACAGTAGTCACTAGTGCTGCAGGCTGCGGTGTGTCCAGTGCCACAGCCGGGTTAGCTGGTGCCACTTACCGCTATTGCTGGATGCAGTCAGATATGAGCTCTCTGCCCTCGTGGGTGTAATTGTGCTTTGGTTGTCTGTAGGTGCAGAGTTACAATAATTACTGTTCTGCCAGCCAAGTGACGACTCTTCACTTGCCATCTGGGCCTTGAATGTTTAGGTGCTTGCATGTCACAATGTGTAGTTTTTGCATGTTAAAATGTGTAGTCCTTGCATGATACATTATGTAGTCCTTGCATATTAGACTGTGCAGTCCTTGCATGTTATCAGTATTGTGTAGTTCTTGCATGTTGCATTCTTTTGCTCTTGCATTTCACATTGTATTGCTCTTGCATGTTACATTGTGTAGTTTTTGCAGAGGGGGACAGTGAGAGAGAAGGAGCTCTGGAAGGAGGCGCGTGAGTTGGCCTCCTGTGTTGTTCTTGCATGTTGCATTGTTTTGCTCTTGTATGTTACATTGTGTTTTTCTCAGCTGCAAATTGGGTTACAATATCCATTACAATGATAATCATTCTGGTCATTGCATCCTGATGTTATAGAGGTCTTAAAACCCTACCCCTACCTCTGATCCTGACCGAGACATCTCTCAGAGACAATAGCAGTTGCTTACCGTGCAAAGGGCTGTCTAGGCACATGTTGTCATACATGCTGAAGACAACCCGTATTGTGTTCCACCTTGCTGTCCTTTGTGACAGCTTGAGGAGCGGGGCCTATGGCAATTTTCCTATGGCATATCATTAAGTGTAATCAGTGTCAGCGGATCATTCCCACAACTTGTCTGATGAGGAACTGGTTGGAAGTTCCTAGATGGCGGGATGCAAGTTTTGGTATCAATGCTTGTTGGTAGTAGTCTGAAATGGAAAGCTTGACCAAATCGCCGATTAACTGCAAGATTGCCAGGAACGGAGTATGCCGTCGCTCTGCGTGGTTCAGGGAATTTCACATGGCACTGCTTCTCCTTCACAAGCTGGCTTAGAATTGCTACATATATATTATGAAGGGAACGCACGTAGCACACTCTGTACCCATCACCTAGCTGTAGTTCAGCAGCAACTGCAGGAGCAGCAGTTGCCGGTGGGGATTCCATTGATGGCATGTTTGATGCTACTGCCTGCAGCCCACTGACACAGCTACATGTAGCAGCACACACTCTGGATTGAGTCAGACATGTCTGTGCACCTCACACTCATTGAGAGATTTCCCACCACGCCTGCTGACGCTGGGCCACACAGGCACTAAATGCAAGGCTGCTGAAGTTGAAGAGAAAACGGTCATTTGGTCTTCAGCAGCCTTGCATTAGGTAGGCTATATACAAGCTAGGCATGGTGCGCATAACCACGCCGTGTTTCATATTTCCAGAACCAACACCATAACCGGGGCTTGAGCCATCTTGGGGCGAAGCCGTCAGTGTCAGAGAAGTGACATGGGTGACATTGGGTGAAAGTTACAAGGGTGAATCGCGCGTCCGGACTCGTACCATCAAAGTTTTTGAAGCTCTCATAACAACTATGTACTCAAAACGTGCCAATGTTACTAGCATGTCAGAACAATGTCCAGACATTTTCGATGGCATATGCAGTACTAGTTGTCCTGGTCAGCAGTTTCGCAGGCACAGTGATCCTGCCTGTAGAAGGCTCTCTTGCCTGTAACATTCAGCCATGTTTGTCACCATGCGCGTACACGTGCAAAACGACATGTCCTCGCTTTACACCGGCCGAGATGTCAGGAGCACAACACCGAGATTCTATCACTTGCAAGGAACCGATGAAGGATGTCATTCGTAGGGTTACATCAGTCGCTGAGCAAAAGCTTATGGGCGTGATGCGGCGTGTCAGCCCGGGGACTTTCTTAGGAAGTACTGCCGCAAACGGGCGCATGGCGGTTTCCGCAACAGTCAGCTGGACATCCGGATTCGTCCCAGGCATCATGTGGCAGCTTCACAGCCTGACCAAGAAGCATATATGGTCCAACAACGCCCAGCTATGGCAAGCCGGCCTCGCCAACGAGCAGAAATCTATGTGGCCTCAGCACGACTTTGGTGAGCCGCTCCGGGAGTACCGGGATGAAGACCAGACCCCACCAGGGGGCCTGTTCCCCCCCCCCTGGACCCCCACCTCCTGCTTGGGTCGATGATCTGCATCGACATGGTCTCGGCCACCAAAAAAACAGCATCCATTTTTGGTTCCAGAGTCACCTCCCTCAATAAGCCTTTTTCTCCAGGTTCCAGAGGGAGGCGATGGAACGGGCTTCAGGACGTTATCGGAGCAGCAAGAGCACTCGTGCTCAGCAGCTACGGGAGTTATAGTCAACGGTATGTTTGATTGAAGTACTGCGCGGTGTCTGCTTTGCGTAGGTTTCATGTACCTGCCATCTTTTGCAACAAGCTTCGAGGTCACGGGCAACCAAAACCACCTGACCCAAGCCTTGTTAGCAGCAGAAGCAACTGCCTTTGCCTTCAATACCAACACGCAGAGTTTGCGGACATTTGAGGGCTGGGCTCCTCAAGGGAGACAACCTGGACTGAACCCTGTGCCAGGACAGGTGGTTATAGTAGGTAAGTGGGTGTGAATGCAAAGGGTATGTGGCTAAGGGGTCTATATATGGCTACCAAAAACCCGGCCCGCCCGCTGAAAGATGGCTTTGCTGCAAATTGTCAGCCGTGTTGGAAGCTCTGGTCTTTCTTTCTACATGGCCCTACCACAAGCCAGCCCAGGTCGACTGCAAGAAAGAAAAGGCGGGTGCCGAGTTAAGATGAAAAGGCACAATCAGAGAGAGCAATTACCATGATAGCAAACATAGGCCTTACCTGATCACGGTGCAATTGCATCAGTATCTTCCTAATGCTATCAGTGGGTATGTTTTCTCTAAAGCAACCACGAATCCCCACTGCTGTGATTCTCCTAATGAGCAGCTACATATGACTCAGCGTCTGGGTACACACTCACTCCTGTACTTGCAGTCTATACAGTATCTAAGCAATAGTTCCAGGCATAATCCTGTGATTTGACCTTTTTGTGAAATACCCTATGAACACAACTAATCCATTCAGAATTCCGAGAGTCATTACAAGTCGATGGCTTGGGAACGCGGTTTGTTCCAGTTAGCTACACATACAGGCACTGCCTCCTGTTAAAGTGGGAACATTAACACTCCGTTTCGAATGTTTTCTGCTCCAGACCACATGATGAATCTGCCCATCTTGCTCTGGGCGTACCATCACAGCGACAAGCTACTGGCTGATTCTGCCTTTGGGCGATTGACCCGGCAGCAATGGTTGGACATTGCAGTGAACCACTCTCGACAGGTAGGCTCTGTCACAGGACTTCCCGCCGGATGATGGAATTCTCATAACCACAAATGACAGTCCACA
>OY744510.1:5426752-5480812 GCA_963556185.1 Pseudopediastrum boryanum | reverse complement strand
CCCCACCCCAACCCCCCAAAAATCTGCTCCCCAGCCCAGGCCCTCCACCCCCTGGCCCCGCAAAGCCCCCCCTCTCCAACCCCCCCCCCCCTGGCCCTCCCCCCCTCACCTGAACAGTCCATAGCATCATCCCCGCCTAAATGGTTCTCCTCCCATCCCCCAATGATCCCTAAGATCTCTTCCCCCGCTCCAGGAACAGAAAGTATAGACATACCCTTCTCTTGCCCCTCCTCCCCAGCCCCCCCAGGCCCTTCAGTCTCCTTCTCGTCTGTGGTATTATGGTTTAGCTCTTGCTTTTAATCGTCCTTTCCAGCCCAGGCCCCCTACCCCCTGACCCCCCAAAAGCCCGACATCTCACACCCCTGGCCCTCTCCCCCCTCACCTGAACAGTCCATAGCATCATCCCTGCCAAGCAGCTTGCCACACTAATACCCTCACCCATCCCCATCCCCCAAGACCCCCCTTTGTTCAGACCAGTACACACACATCCTCTCCACAGCCCCACCCCCCTCCCTCACCTGAACAGTCCACATCATCATCCCTGCAAAGCAGCTGCACATAGCAGCAGCTGCTACTGCACATACACCCCCCGCCGGCCCCCAAGTCCCCCCCCCCTCCGGACTCCCCGCAGAAGCTCCACCCTCCCCCCCCCCAAAAAAGCCCCCCGCCTCCCCCCCCCCCCTTCCCTCACCTGAACAGTCCACAGCATCATCCCTGCAAAGCAGCTGTACATAGTAGCAGCTGCTGCACACAACATGAAGGACACACTGCTGCTGGGACGCTTGGGGGGATGCCATAACAACACCTGGATGACTTCACCTCCTCCTGCTGCTGCTGCTGTTGCTTCTGCTGTTGCTTCTGCTGATGTTCCTGCTCCTCCTGCTGCTGTTGTGGTGGTGGTGGTGGTGGTTGTATGTGAGGATGCGGGGATTGAGGGTGGGGTCATGCGTACTTGCATCGCTGCTACTGCTGCTGGTGCTGGTGGTGGTAGTGGTGAGAAGGACCATATGTCTGCAGGGTCTTGGCTACTGCTGTTTCTGCTGAGTCTGCTGCTGCCGTGGCGGCGTCCTGCTGCTGCTGCTGGTGCTGGTGGGGGTGGGTGCGAGGGGGTGTTGGTCCTGCTGCTGCTGCTGGCGGATGGTGCTGGTGGTGGCGTTGATGATGTTGTTGATGATGATGATGACGACGGCTGTGCTGCGGCGAACAGCACGCCGGACGCGGCTGGCGTCGCCATGTGGCAGCGGAGCTGCTGTCTGTTGGCGCTCAGCTGTTGCTGCTGGAGGTGGGTGGCTATGCTGATCCGCCTAGGAGTTATCGTACATCACGCCAGAAGCTGTGGGGCTTGCCAGGGTTTGTTGATGATCGTCCTCTGCAGGGACATACAGATCGCCCTGCTTGGCAGGAGGGTACGCGAAGTTGAGGGATGTCTCAGGGACCTGCTAGAGACACGGATTTCATTGACATAGCAGGCAGATATGAGGTTACTTCAGATCGGATACACCAAGCTAATGATTGCGTTAGCAAACCCGCACTTACCCGCGCTCAAAGCTGAATTCGAGGCCGGTTGGGGCGAACGCAGATGGACCAGGCTCACAATACCACGCTACCGCAAACTAACCGGGCCTTAAGCAATGCTCAAATCTGATTACTATGGCTCCAATGGCATTCGTGCCTAGCAGTTGATGGAGCTTGCTTCCGGTGCTATCCCAGGTATCGTCACTCGGAAACATGCGCTTGCAGCAACATTCGTTTCATCCTGTCAAAACGCTTTGATCACCAAAGACACGCCTTAATGACAGCCGCAACCATACTGCTGGGATTAGAAGGAGATCGTGAGCTTCAAGTAGCTTCGCACCTGGTGAGTTTGGGGTGCCGACTTGGCCAAGTCAGCTTGTCGATTATCGAGCTTGCCTGCTGGGTGCTCTGACTGTACCTGTCCCTTTGTATTGCTTCGAAGAGACAAGAGATTGTGATGATCTGAACGGGACTGCATGCACACAAATAAAGACGGCATGGCTCAATGTGCTTCCTTCCGCTCAACTGCTAACCCACATTCCAGAATGACATGGATGTGCACATCGTGTGTGCTAAACGGAATTTGTTTATCTTCTTTGTGCTCCAAGAAGGGCTGCACGGTATGACCTCCCAGAACGTTTGAACGATGCAGCACTCTCAGTCCCCAGCCAGCAGCAAGGAAACCACATTTCGCCGGACGCTGGCAGATGACTTGAAAAACCCGGACCTCTCGGCGCTTTCTTAAACTGTCAGTAAGCAGTGCAGAACAACGTGGTTCAGATGGTGCCAAGCTGCATTTAAGCTGCCTGCAGAGTACAACACATGTACAGCATTCGCTGCACGTACATTGCTGCATCGATGTCGCATCCAAGCCACCTGCACTTTCACTTTCCTCTTTGACCTCTCCAGCCCAGTTCTATCTCATAATAACTCCCCGCCATGGTAATCTTGCCCAATGGTGTAGCTTGCTTCCTCATGCCCTCGTTGCTGTGACTGCATAAATAATGTCTTGGAGCTCCACATTCCAGATGTTCGTCTGGATGTGCTAGTGCTTGTCACAACATGTGTATATAGCTATTGGCAGCTGCAACATCAAAAACAGCAGACAAGCTTAGCAGCAGCAGCAGTAGCTTGCAGCACCAGCACCACTACGAGCAGCAGCAGCAGCAGACGGTGTCAGCACCAGGACCACTACAAACATCAGTAGCTTGCAGCAGCAGCCACACCATTACAAACATCAGCAGCAGTAGCTTGCAGCAGCACTGGAACATGAACATGTGCTGATGCTTTTGGCCCTATGAGCCTTCATTAGCTCCCATGGGATGCCTTCCTGGGCTAGTTGGTAATCTGGTGATGAAGGAGCAGTCTTCTCAGCACTCTCCTCACTTGTCATGCCCACTGTGCCCTAAACCCCCTCATACTATGCTTGCCATCTCCCTTACTTTCAACACACACTATTAAGGTACGTGCTGAACTCGTGCCGCCGGTGCTGCACGGTCTGAGGGCGGTGCAGTGTTGTCCATCCAGCATGTGCATATGTCACTTACAAAGACAAACATATGCTTGCCATTACCCCAAAGCCCCGTCCGCTTCACCATGGACTGCACCTCAGTGTCTTGGTGCATATCTCTATGTCGAAAACCCATCATAGGCCTTACAATGTTCTTCCTGCTCCCCCCCACCCCTTGCTTAAGAATGTTCTTCCTGCTCCCCCCCACCCCTTCTTAAAACATATACTTGTCATGCACACCCTTCACAGTCACCAAATCACCATATGCACATTAGGGGATAGTGGGTGCCAAGTGACCGCGTGATCCATGCTGCCAACCACAAGCTGGGCCAAGATCAAGTCCAAGATCTTTTATTCTGGACCAAGAGGTGACATTGCTGAGATAGACAGTCACTTCTGATGGACCAGGTTCAAGCATTTCTGCCCATGGAGCCTAGCGGTTGGCTCCGTACGGGCGCCCCCTTTTGAGGGGCCATGATGTAATCAATATCATCCATCCTCATCAGTTTACAGCATGGTCTGTATGCATGGATTATCATCATGTTTCACGATATGCCATGATAGCAAAAGTGCCATAGGCCCCCCACCTCAAGCCATCGCCCAAGACTAACAGAGCAGTGGAACAAAATACAGGTTGTCTTTGGCATGTATGAAAATATATGCCTAGACGTATGCATGGACACTGCAGATCTCATGCAACCGTCAAAAATAGTACTAATTCTGCACAACCAGTGGGCAGGACATGTCCATACATGTGACAGTTGACCATTCACTCAAACAAACAAGCAAACGCCATTTCAAGGTGCGGCAACTGCGAGAGGGCTGCTAGGTCAGACCAACCAAACTCGCCATCGGATGGATCCAAAGACACTGGTGAAACCAAGGTAGGCCACCGACCAGGATAGTTGACACCCAAAGATGGATGCAGCTAGGAGGCTCTGACCAGCTCCTCATCAGACAAGTCACCAGAGTGATCTGACTCAAAATAGTTTAACTTCTAACATAATTAAACATATGTTTTTTGTTTTTTTACTTCTGGGAGCAGGACATCTGCGGTAAATCCACCACATCAGTACCACCAAAGTGCACGTAGGGAGTGCTGCAAGTCCTGTGATCTTGGCCCTGAATTGGGAGGTGAAGTTGAATCTCCTGAACACTTCTTGTTTGACTGTCCTGTTTACCAGGCACAAAGGCAAAAGCTGTGGGAGAAGCTGACTTCTGACCCTGATGTTGCTGCAAAATGTCAGATATTGGATGGCAAATCTGATGAGGAGAAGCTGCATAGCATGCTTAATGAAGAGTTCTGGGGTGTAGACGTCGATGAGGAGTCTGGCTTAGTATATGGCCCTTTCAAGCATGCATTTAAGTGTATAGCTAAATATGTTGCAGCTGCTTGGAAGATTAGGAATGCTTATGCTCACCCTTCTGATGTGGCGTGAGGTCCAACCAATGGGGTTTGTTACCAACTATTGCTTGCACCCGGGCTTACAAGCCCTCCTTGCTTTCTTAAGTAGGAGGGAGGCTCTTACCCCCATTGGGGCAGTGGAGGTTTTGGGTGATTTTGACCTAGCTGCTGGACCTCATGTTTAGGCATATATTGTCATACATGTCGAAGTTTACCCGTATTCTGTTCCACCTCTGTTCTTTGTGACAGCTTGAAGTGCGGGGCCTATGGCACTTATTGCTATGGCATATCATGAAATGTAATAATAATACCACCAAACGGGTAGCAGGACCAACAGACAGAGGTGTATGTGGAGTCTCCAAACAGCACATCTCCATGGTTTCTGGGCACACAGCCCCAGCAAGAAACACAACTTGTTCAGCATGATCCCAATAGCTACTTAATTGCCCTTATGAGGCCAAAGGGCAACAAGATGAGCGACTTCCCTGGTGATCGATTGAACTGACAGGACCTCCCCGGTGCCCAACATGTGGTAATCTGTAATCTGATCTGAAGGAGGGGCAAGGGGGGACCTCGGTAGCCAAGGTCGCATGCCTGCATCCGGGGTGCTTTACACCGCATGCTATTCAGCTGGGCATCAGTGTTCGTGGTGCCGTCTGTAACTTCTCTCGGAGGTGACATCTGGCGCTAGTTTACTCATTAACCGGCTCGGCTCATGCGCATGCGCATGATAGCTTTGGGTCAGCATTTGTCACTCCCTTGGAGTACGAACTAAGGCGGTTCACTATGCTTTGTCTTCTGTTAACAACTTCTTGCTCCTCCTGCCTGGTGTAGCCGATCAGCAACCCTCACTCCTGTCTTGTTCCGCTGAATAGAATTTGAAGGCCAATGTTGGCTATATTGTGTTAGCGTAAATCCGCCGTCTAGTGCAGGGCATGTTAGTACTTTGATCTCAGTTCAGTCTCGATGTCTGATGTCATACCTAGTGAGCTGGACTTGACGTCCGTCGAGTCCACCTTCTCAGTCCTCTCTTTCAATCATATTGCGCTCTCAGTCAGGCCACTCAGCAAACACTTCAAGCAGTGGGCTGACGACAAGCTTGCGGAACGCTGCAACCGTGTCGATCCTTCTGCAGAAGTTCCTTCATGGTCCCTGCCAGCCTTAGGCATCCAGCAATTGAGGTACACGCAGAAGAAGAAGCTTATGGTCTCAGCTGCCCAGGGAGGCCAATTAACCACGCTGGTATGGGCACGGCAGCAAGGGTGTCCATGGGATCGCCATGTTACCGATGCAGCGGCTGCAGGGGGCCACCTAGCTGTGCTTCAGTGGCTGAGGCAGGAGGGGTGCCCATGGAGTCCTAGCACTTGTGTAGCAGCAGCTGAGGGCGGCCATTTGGAGGTCTTGCAGTGGGCCCGGCAAAATGGCTGCTGCTGGGACAAGGATGTTTGCTGGGCTGCAGCCAAGAATGGCCATCTGAAACTGCTTCAGTGGGCTATGGGAAATGGGTGCCCTGATACGTACAGGGAATTAAGGCCCTGGCACGCTGGTGGTAGCTGTGTGGCTGCAGCACTGGGAGGGCAGTTAAAGGTACTGCAATGGGCGAGAGGGGAGGGGTGCAGCTGGAGCAGCAATGTGTGCAGTCTAGCAGCTGCAGGGGGATTTTTAGAGCTCCTAATGTGGGCCAGGGCAGAGGGGTGTGAGTGGGACAAAGAGACATGCAGCAGAGCAGCTGAAGGGGGCCACATGAAGCTGCTGCAGTGGGCCAGAGCTAATGGCTGCCCTTGGGATGCAGAGACTACCCGTGCAGCTGCTAATGGCGGGCGCCTTGAGGTGCTCAAGTGGGCTAGAGAGCAGGGCTGCCCATGGGGTCAACATATCACTTCAGATGCAGCATACTCAGGGAACCTAGAGCTGCTGCAGTGGATCGTAGAGCAGGGGTGCCCTCGCTGGGGATATCGATCAGCGGAACGAGCAGCTGCAGGAGGTCATCTTAAGGTCCTGCAGTGGCTGCATGCTAATGGCTGTCCTTGGGATGACTCGGTATGCTATAGAGCAGCTGATAAAGGGGACTTGCGAATGCTTCAATGGGCTAGGGAGCAGGACTGCCCATGGGGGCATGTGAGCTGCTACACGGCAGCTGCGAGAGGACATTTCGCAGTTGTGAAGTGGATGCGGCAGCAGGGGCTAGACTGGGGTCCAGCCTTGCAGGGGGCAGCTGGAGCTGGCCACTCTGCTTTGCTGCAGTGGGCATGGGGCGAGGGGTGTCGGGGCAATCTGCGAGCTGCCCTTGCAGCAGCAGCTTGGTCTGGGGAGCTGGAGATAATGCAGTGGCTTAGGGAGCGGGATGGTGTTTGGTATGGCGTTTGGGATAGTGTTTGGCATGCACGAGTGTGCAGATATGCAGCAGAGGCTGGGCATTTTGAGGTCCTGCAGTGGGCCAAGGAAGCAGGCTGCCCTTGGGATGAGCGCACCTCTGCAGGAGCAGCTAGGGCAGGGGACTTGGGTATGCTGCAGTGGGCACGGAAGCAGGGCTGTCCTTGGGATCAGGGGACTTGTGCAGCAGCAGCTAGGTGTGGTCATCTAGAGGTCTTGAAGTGGTCTATACAGGAGGGGTGTCCCTGGGATCCTGAGGTGTATGAAGGTAGTGGCGAGGAGTATGACTCAGAGGGGTCTGACGCTGGTCAGGAGTCTTATGACTTCCCTGATGTGGTGCAGTGGTTGGAAGAGAATGGGTTCCCACCTGAGTAGTAAAAGGAAGCTCAATTGAGGCGGAGTGGTTAGAAGTCGGTTACTAGTCAGTCCTATGTGTGGTCCTGGTCCACGTGAGTAGTGAAGCACTGTTCATGTGGCATGGGTACGTAGTCCTGTCTCTAATACTTGAGCTGGTGTCATCAACGTTGACACATTTGTTGGATGAACTGAGTATGTGGCAACACATTTGCATGGGGAGAGCAGTAGGAGCACTGAAGGACAAGTGCAAGTGCCTCTGCATGTGGAGTGCATATTGCTCTTTTCTGTTGTTGAGTTGACTGGTGACAAGCCCTAGTTTAGCTGATATCTGAGCCCAGTGTAAACAGCAAACTCTTTAGTGGACCATATACTAAATCAGAATGGCATGCGCCAAGCTTTGCGATTGAGTCCGAGAGTCATCAGTTCACAGCATGGTCTATATGCATGGATTATTCTTAGATTTTATGATATGCCATAGCAAAAAGTGCCATAGGCCCCGCACCTCAAGCTGTCAGCCAAGAACAGCGAGGTGGACCAGAAAACGGCATGTATGACAACATATGCCTAGACGGATGCAGCATGGATACTGGAAATCTCACGGCAATAATAGAATCACTATCAGTGCACGACTGGGCGGCCAGGGCATTTCAGTCCAAACATGTGAGGGTTGACCTCACTAAACAAACAAGCAAACATTTCAGGTGGGGCAGCTGCGAGAGGGGTGTTAGGTCAGACCAACCAAACTCGCCATCGGCGGATGGATCCAAAGACAGTGAGTGAATTCAAGGTAGGCCACCGACCATCCAGGATAGTTGACACCCAAACATGGATGCAGCTAGGAGGCTCTGACCAACCGCCTCATCAGACAAGTCACCAGAGTGATCTGACTCAAAACAGTTTAGATGTTAACATAATTAAACATAGACCTTCTGGGAGCAGGACATCTGCGGTAAATCCACCACATCAGTACCACCAAACCGGTAGCAGGACCTGCCAACAGACAGAGATGTATGTGGAGTAGTCCCCACACACCAGGTGCACATGTTGTCTGCGCAGACAGCCCCAGCAAGAAACACAGCTTGTTCAAGCATGGTCCTATGACGTGCTCTTCTGAGGCTTATAGTCAAGAAGGGGGTGGTTTCCCTATCGTTCAATTGTGTTGGGACCCCTAGTACCGGTGTCCCCACTTTGATGGGGCCATCAATTTGGTGTGTGTGTGAATCTTACATTGGCAAACCCATCGGCACGCGTGCGGTGCCACAGTTCACCACAGGGGTGGCAAAGCCACTAACACAAATAGAACCAGGAAAAACTGAACACCATCCACCAGTTTGAACTCCATGATCATGCATGTCCAAGCAGATACAATGATGCAGAATACTGGCCCTGGAAAAGTGCACACACAATTTATTTTTTATTTTTTTGGGTTTTTGATTTTTTGGGTACATCCATCAAATAAACAGCAACGCAACAGCATATCACCAGAACATTGTATACATTTTATGCCAAAAATACTCTCACCCAGATGTGGAGAATCGCAGAGCAGCAGCAGTTCCAGAACTAACACAGACTACTAACCAGTACATAGCCATGCCTAAGAGGTGCCCAGTAACATGAAAGTCATATGCAATCAATCTATATCATGTCCCATAATCCGCCATAGGTTGTAATCAAAGGGGAGATAACCTTCAGGCATGATTTCACCCTCTCTACCATCGTCAAGCAGTTGTAAACAACTTTCCTGCCTTTTCTTCAGTGCTGAAATACACCTCACAACTTGCACATGATCACTATGATTGAGAATAAACTTAACATGACTATCCTTGGATTGCCCTGGTAAGGAGGCGGGCTTGAAGAAGAGGGGGAAATCGTCCCGGACAGGGTGAAGCACTCTACAATCCAACATGAAGTGGACAAGATCTTCAACTGGAACTGACCCTGTAGTATCATCCCTATAACCAAGCTTTTGACACAACCGACACACCCTGTCATCCCTTACTATTCCATTGTATCTTCCTGTGTGGATGGCCAAGCAGTGCCATCCTAGCCGCATCTTTGCAATGCATTGTACCATGCGAAAAGACAGGGTTTTAGCCTTCAAGTATGTAGGGGCATCGTCATGGAGCCCTCTTGCCCATGCAGCATAGGAGTTATGAATAATGCGATTCCTAGGACAGGCTGGGTCCTGAGGGTGCTCACAAACAAGGTCAACATCCTCCCAACATTTGTCAAACATCTGCTTCAAACTCTCACGCACAACTTTCTCTTGAATGTCCAAAGCCATAATGCTGTCCACTGTGACATGGCTAGTCCCACTAGGAGACCAGTCGCTGGCTTGCACAACACCCACGATTGTGAGACTTTGAAGCAGGTAGTATGACCAACATTTCTTACACCCTGCCAACATGAGCTCGATATCTGCTCTCAATGCTTTGCATACCAGTTTGTGGGATCCCATCTTAATAGCACGAATCCAAAACCTCGTAGCCAGAGCTACCCAATGCCACATGACAGGGTAACGGCCAAATTCCCTCATGAGCATGACCTTATCTGCTCCATTTCCCACCCCTGCCATGATACGCAAATAGTTGGTATGGACCTTCTCAGATGGGAGGTTGAGCGGGTTTCTCAATTTGCCAGCAAATATCTCCGGGCCCCAGACTTGGCATCCATAAGACAACACTGGCTCTACCAAAATGTCAAAAAGCCTGAGTTTGAAATCAGGTTGAACGATGTGGTGTTGTCTACATTGTGACAGCAGTGCATGCATGGCCCTACTGCCAGAGGATGCCAGAGCATCACATGCCGGCCTGATGCCCTTGGTGGCATGGTGAAGAGCTCCCAAATCAACATAATTGTCACTAACATGAACCTCCTGACCGTTGTAATACCACTTGAGTCCCTTTGCAAGACGTGTACCAGATGGTCGGAAAATGACTATGCATGTTTTGTGCGGCTTCAAATTCACCTCCATGTCAAACAGACGACAAAACAGATGCAACACATCCAGCAGCTGTTGCAGTGCCTTGGGGTCATTCACAGCTAAGAGCTTCACATCATCAGCATACATGATTTCTGGGACACGCATGTCACCAATAAGAGGTCCTGCTCCTGGCAGCTTCATTGCAATGAGTTCATGCAGCTGCTCTATAAAGAGGCCAAAGAGTAGAGGGCTCAGCTCACTGCCTTGCTTTGTGCCTCGGTAAGTCCTGAATCTGTCACCCACACAGCCATTCACATACACAGATAGATAGGCATTGTCCATGCTCTTCCTTAGTGCTGCTAAGAAGGGGCCATGAATTCCAAGTTGTTCTGCTCTCACTACCATGCCATCCATCCGCCTGGCCATGTCAAATGCCTGTTTGAAATCTACATAGCAGGTGTATAAACACTGCTTCTGGTGCATACATTTGTTGATGAGATGATTGGTCACAAACAAAGCATCTATGGTGCCATGATGCCTACGGAAGCCACACTGTGTAGGTGCTCTTAGTTCCAATTCCTCAATGCGAGGTTCACCCCTTTTGGTCAACAATGAGTCCTGCAACTTACTAAACACACTGGAAACACAGATGCCCCTGTATGAACTTTTGTCCGTGGGAGACCCATTCTTCTTGGGAATAGGGGTCAACTTGCCTGTGGCTACTTGTGATGGGTATTCATCACACTCGTGCAAATGCTGCATAATATGCACTAAACATTCCACCAACTTCTGGCTGGCACACCCAGGCATGGTTGCGGCAGCTTCATCCCTTTCCTTGTTATCTGCATAATCATTGCGCACCACAGCCCTAAGCAATTCACAGGTCAGACCCTCTGCATCAGCAGCTTTGAAGCGTGGGAAATCCATCAGCAGGCCTTCCACCTCTTCATAACTGATATCCTCGTTAAGACAATTCATATCCTGGCATGGACGAGAATACGTATCATAATGGGCTCCCTTAATAGCAGCCAAGTCCCCAGTCAAGCTCAGCTCTGGAGGCTGTGCACCAAACAACCCTTTAAAGTGCTCTGTCCAGTCATTAATGTCAGTGAGAGGGCATGGGGCGTGCCTAGTGGCGTTTAATACTTTCCAAAAATCACGCTGATGCTCAGAGAAGTACGTTTCTAGGTGGGCCAGTTGCTGTGCTTTGGCATAGGCACGCTTTTTCCTCCTCTTAAGACCCGCATATGTGCGCCGTGCTTCATGCGCTGTAATTAGAAATGGGTGGTCAGCTGCCACCAGACCATTTTGTTCGTTGCGTAACGCAGTATATGCCGCCCATGCCCTCCTAAACTCTTCACAAGCAGCATGACACTCATCATCAAACCAGGGGGCCCCTTGGCCAGACCTAGGTTGACGTTGGCTATTGCCAGACATAGCTGTTGCACAACATGCTTTCAGAATCCGACTGATATCTGACACAGCAGATTCCAGGGTAATCCTACCTTCTGTCATCCCTTGTAATATATCTGCAAACTGGGGGTCTGCATGTGCCACTTGTAAGCGATATGCTTCAGTCCCCGCTTTCCCAAAAGGGCGGTACACCTTGACACGCTGCACTTGCTGAGCAGAGCCAGCAGCCGTGTTGGGTATTGTTACCTCAAGACAGATTGTGCAGTGATCAGGTGAACGTGTCAGCTCTAATGGCATGACCTCAAACCTTTGCACATGTGCGAAACATGCTGCCGATATGCAACCAAGATCAACAACACTAGCACCTGCCTTGCCCTGGCCCCTGCCAGGCGGCTGGAAATAGGTGAGTCTTCCATCTTCATCCCCAGGAGCTCTGCCATTGAGGAGCACTAGCTCGTTACTGCGGAACCCATCCATCAATTGGTTGCCCCAGCTAGAGTGCACGACCTCGTCCATAGATTTCCGTTGCCTTGGGATGGCATCATACGCAACATCCTGTCCACCTTGTAGATGCAAAAGAGGCTCAGGCAAATGGTTGCCAGGGTGAGCCATGGGAACATCACAATGAAGCTTGCCTATCCTGGTGTTCAGATCACCTAGTACAATGCACTCATACCCTAACTGACGTGCTTCAGCAATGCCCTGAAACAATTGATACACTGGATTCACATCGAGCACATCTTGTTCATACAAGCGAGATGTGTGTGGCGCAAAATAGCATACCGCTATTAGGACTGAAGACTGGGGCAGTTGCACCCACACAATGCCAGATCTAGGTTCACAGCGCACCACCACACCACATGATTGTCCAACAATATTAGAATTGTTGCGCAAGGAGACTTGTAAGCCACCATGCTGCCCCTGTGCCCTATTACATACGTAACTGGTAAAACCTGGCATGTCAATATACGTATCCGCACCATATTTGAAGGTCTCTGCATAGCAAATGACGTCATAGTCTAGAAAGTTCTGGTATGCTGCTGCTTGCATCCCACCCACATTTGTGTAACATGCCTTTAAGGCATTATTCACAAACTGCCTCACGTTGGAGATGCTGGGTCGATCTCACATGTGTTGCTGTTGCCTATTGCTTTTCCCTTTCCTGCTGCCCCTGTCGTAGCCCTAGAGCCTGCCTCTTTCCTCACTGCTGCACCATCAGCTGCTGCTGCCTGCTGCATTGCCTGCTGCTGCTGCTGCTCCCGTTGCTTACCCTTACCCCGGCTGGCAGCTGCCTCATTCTGGTGCTGCTGTCTGGTGCTGCTGCGGCCCCGAGCGGCAGTGGACTGGGAGCGTTGTCTCTGCTTCTGAGACTTGCCATCCTTAGACCCTCTGGGGGGTGGGATGGCTGCTGCTGCTGCTGCTGCTGGTTGGGGCGGCTTAGCAGCTGCGGGCTGAGCAGGTGGACCACGTTCCGCTGCATCTTGCTTAGTGGGCATTGCTACACGTTGCCAGGGGCCTGCAACAAGTTATGCAGGCGCCTCAATAGAGAAGTGCCACCTGCCACCTATGGCCACAAGTATTGTCCATCCATAGATGTTTGACAACGCAAGTAACTATCCTGGAGTCCTAAGGCAGGACCGTGCTGATTAAACCAACAGCTGAGATGTTCATTCTTCAAAGTTCCAGTGAGAAGCGGAGCTCTTGTCCACTTGCTCTGCACTTACAACCAGTACACAACCGTGCAGTGACTCTAGTGAGTGTAACTAGTAGGAACCACAATCAAAGGGGTGGACTGCAATGAATCAATCATCCAAATCATGCCTTGCCCACTAAAGGGCCATACCGCATCCTGGTCCTCTCCTAAAGGCATTTTCTGCCCGGGTCCCCCCCCCCCCGAAAGGCATTTTCTGCCCGGGTCCCCCCCCCCCCCGAAAGGCATTTTCTGCCCGGGTCCCCCCCCCCCGAAAGGCATTTTCTGCCCGGGTCCCCCCCCCCCGAAAGGCATTTTCTGCCCGGGTCCCCCCCCCCCCGAAAGGCATTTTCTGCCCGGGTCCCCCCCCCCCGAAAGGCATTTTCTGCCCGGGTCCCCCCCCCCCGAAAGGCATTTTCTGCCCGGGTCCCCCCCCCCCCCCCGAAAGGCATTTTCTGCCCGGGTGCCCCCCCCCCCCGAAAAAAAGGACTGCACTGAATCAATCACTACCAAATGAAATCAATTGATCAGCTAGCAATCAAAGGCGGTTACACTGGTTCATCACAGCTGGGCAAGCAGACAAGCAACATGCTCGTGGCAGGCCGGTAGCCCAGGGTATGGATCTCGGGGACAGGGTAAGTAGGCGGGAATGCACCACATGTGCTAGTACTGCTTCTTCCTTAAAAGTACGCAGGTTGATTGCCTGCTGGTGACTCACAGTCTGGTCTGAGGGATTAGGCCACACATATGAACTTCTGACCGGCTGGCAAGCACGATATCAAGCCATAGACGATCAAGTCCAATCCAATCCAATCCAATCAATATAATCCATTCCAATCAAATCCAATTCAACCAAGTCAGTCCAATCAAATCAAATCAATCCAATCAATCCAATCAGATCGATCCAGTCCAACCAGCTGTTTGTCTGCTCCAGTGGAAGCCAGCTACTCTTATGCCAGAAGATAATGCGGACACTCCATGTAATACCAGTAGCACCTGGTGTTATCTGGTATACCACTCTAATTGTTGATGCAACACTGATTCAAAGCTAATAATAATGTACAAATCAAAGGACAGTCGATTTGTGACATCCCACAACTAAACCCCCTGCATCTCTTTGAGGTCAGTGGGTGGAGGCAGGGGCTACTATCGGCCATGTCTCTACTGAATGCCCCTATGGGTAATTAAAACTTTCCTGCCTTTGCAGACGAGGTATTTTGAAAACAGGTGTTAGCCAGATGGTGATTACTAAAATCCATCATCCATGTTTTATTTGGAAAGTTTCCTTAGATCATGATGCAGGATCTGCACAAATCATAGTGATGCACAAATCAATGGAAGACCAGCTGCCAAAAGCACGTAATGGCTTTTAATGTACGAAACCCGGAGGAAGCACTAGGGCCGCCTCACCCAGATCTAAAACAGTAGCAGAAGCATCCCAGCTAGGCAAGAGGCCTGGCCTTACATTGTATCAGACACAAAATGATGATGATATGTCTCGGACAGTTTATAACTTTCCACAACCAATTACTACACCGCTCAGATGAAATGTAAAGCTGATCGGATGCATGGATCAAATCACCAAATCACAACCAGCTACTTTTTAGACTTTAACAAAATCATGTATGAAGCAGGGACTTGAGCTTCTGAGGCCTAAACCTTAAACCCTAAACCCTGATCTCCAAATGGCACTTGAAACTCCAAAAGCGCACTGCCACTCAAATCACTCTACTTCTTGCCATTGTAGGAGACAGAACCCACCCTGCGGTAGTATGCCCCTTCCTGAACTCAAGTCTAGGCTTGGCAAAAGCCACAGCGTCCTCTATTGTACCTTATTGCCACATGATAGGCCAAACCGGTGCTGCAGGATCTGTGGGCTGTGCAGCAGTTTAGTCTCACTATGGCAGAAGTTCAACTTGCGGGACCCTGCCGGAACCATTTAATAACTCTGTAATTGTAATCATAGTACTGTACTGCTTCATAGACCAGTACGTACACAGCGCTGAAAATTCGAATGTTTTAGATCCCTGCATTTTAAGCCCGTCCCGCATGAGACCCACGAGGCACCCAACCAACAGGAATATGAAACAAGAGGGAGCAGAGGGTGTACCCAATTCCAGCCCCACCCCCTTTGGGATCAAACATAAGCACTAACCAGACGACCAGAGCATCCAAAAAGTTTAAACCAACAGGGAACCATACGTACTATCAGCCACTGGTTTGGCTGCTACACTGCTCTCTCACACTCGTTTCTTCTGGGATGTCAAATCTGATGAATGAGTTCCCTCTTTTAACCATCCAAGGACCAACAGAATCCAAACCAAGAGGGAGCCATGCGTAATTAAACGAAGATTCAGCACCTAGCTTGACTGGTACACTGCCCCAACAACACAGTTCCCTTTTGGAATACGGAAACTCAATTCAAACCCTTCCCTTTATTATACCATCCAGGCTCCAGCAGAAATTCAAAGCAACAGGGAGTGACATGCAGAATTCAGCACCTGGTAGAAGCAGCTCTCTTTACCAACACCGGGTTCCCGCCTTGTGAAATCATATGTTTCAAGCTAGGGTTTAGGGTCCAGACAAGCAATACCGACCCACCGTTCCTCGTTCATGTCTTACTATTACAGCAACAGCTCAAATCAATGATTAGGGCTTCACATGGGTGGGATGGCAAGGGGGAAGGAGAGTGGGTAGTAAATGGTAAAGTTGTGTGTGACGCTTGGCTGCCTAATCACACTGCATGGAAAGTAACCACTGAGGTTTAACCATTGAGGTTTAACCACTGAGGTTTAACCACTGAGGTTCAACCACTGAGGTTTAACCACTGAGGTTCAACCACTGAGGTTTAACCTTTGAGGTTTTCACCACTGCAATTTGACCACTCAAGTTTGATTACTGAGTTTTAACACAGCCCAATGATTCTAGTGTTACACTTGGGAGGTTGGTAACCGCAACCATACAAGAGCCCTTATCAGAAGATTGGTACTCAAGTGATGAACGAAGTATGGTAAAAATACATAAAGGGACACGGCCCAGGCGGGGTTGGAAACACACCTTAACAACTCACTACTCAACCGCTATAATACAGAGCGGAAAACACACTCGATGCAACAGGCAGCACGTGCCATGGCTACAGCCCTAGAGCTTGGCAGCCAAACTTAGACTCCTGCAAATCCATGACACAAACGTAGCTGTCAAATGGCTATGCACATGATACAACAGTGGGCAGATCAAAGGTAGAAGCAGGTGGTTATAAAAAAAAGGCACCCCAAAACAATTTGGGCTTGGCATAAGCACACTGCTACACCTGCTTATGCCTGCAAATCCCCCCATTCCATGTTAAAGAAGCAGATGGCTGCTAAACATGCAACTAAATGCCAATGAAAACACAACTAATAATCTCACTGACAAAGGTAGCCAAAGCAGTATCACCTTACACAATTTTGACTTACTGCTTCGGCCCCAGAGATCTCTGCTAAAAGGATGCAGGCCAACAAGAGCAGCACAGTGCAAGCTTGAAGAAAAGGGAGCAGCAGCAGAGACACAAAAAAGATCATACAGAAAGAACAGAAAGATAAAACAACTGCGGCTGCATTCAGCTGCACTTGCGCAATGATTTTCTCCCAGCTCGGGACGCACAGCACTCCTCTTGTAGACAGGAAGTCTCTCAGACACATGTAACACAAGAGTAACTGATCCATCCCTCTGTGATCTGCTGACATAACTAAGTGTGAGCCCACACTGGCACGGGCACCAATTGAATGCACCAGGTGCAAATCACTACATATCAGTACAGAAAATGGTAGAGGCCACAAGGCCAGGTAACCTCCTGACCTCAGTTGCCTCTCCCTTACTCTTACGCAGGCCGGGACTGTGGCAGAGACTCTTCCTCAGTTATTCAAGTATCCTGGCGCAGCCCTTCTTCTTCTTCTTCTTCTTCTTCTTCTTCTTCTTCTTCTTCTTCCAGTACAGCAATGATCATGCCCGGAGCACCACCAGCTACAGAATTGCGGGCCCTGTGGCAGTGGACTCTGCATTGCCGTTAACAACACCCTAGCCTCTGTTGCTTCTCCCTTAACTTGCGCGGGCTAGGACGGCAGCACCCGATAGTTTTGCCCCCTGCATTTGCCCATCCAGCTCGGCATAGCTCTTCTTCTCCTTCTTTTGGTTGCTAGTGCTGCTACCACCGTTGGGGAGAGCAGTGAGCACCGCCTCCACTTGCCACCGCCGCCAAGGATCCCCCTGTCACTGTAGCCGCTGCCGCTGGTCCATAGGTAAGGAACATCGCCAATGTTACGTACATAGGTGCCAAGTTCAAAGCACCGGTGGTTCCTGTAAGATGCGGCGCAGCTCCTGATCTATCTGCTCCTCTTCCACAGACTTCTGCCTCTGCTGCTGCTGCTGCTGCTGCTGTTGGTTAGAGCCCCGGGTGATTATGTACTGCTGGGTGGGTGTACTGCTCCCAGCAGCACGTTGTGTCATGGTCAAGGGGTAATCCGCCAGGAGCACCAGAGGGGCACTTCTGTCGGCACTACCCCTGTCACTCCCACTGCCGCTGCTGCGACGGCTGTGTCTGCGGCTGTTGCTGCTGCTTGCGCGCTGCATTGTAGTATCGGCTTGTCGGCGTGTGAGCTCGACTTCCACCCTGCTACCCCCGCTAGGGAGTGGAGTAAGGGCACCGGAGCTGCTGCCGCTGCTGCGTCGGTGCACTCTCGTCGTGTTCTCAGGGGTAGTGGTCACTTCTGTGTTGCCATTACCCCCGCTACCGCTGCTGGGGAGGAGAGTGAGGGCACCGTAACTAGTGCCACTGCCACCGCCACCACTGCCAGCCCTAGTATGGCTGCTGCCGCTGTTTTGTAGGTAGGAAACACTAGGACCGCTGGCAGTGTTAACAGCGGTACCGTGCACTGCTGCTGCTCCTGCTGCTGCTGCTGCTTGGTTTGGGGTCTGGGGCGACCGGATGGGTGGAAACACTTGGCCCACAATGACTCGGGGGTAAGCAGGCGAGGAGCAGGACTCTTGCTCTTGCTGCTGCTGCTGGTGGTGGTGGTGGTAGTTGTGTCCCGCAGCTTGCCCGGGAAAGACTTGTGGGTAGGCAGAAGGCTGCTGCTGCTGCTGCTGCTGGTGGTGGTTTAGGCCTTCATGTGGAGTGGGTAGGGCTTGATGAGTGCTATGGCCTAAAAATACTTGTGGGTAGGCAGAGGGCAACTGTGGCTGCTGCTGCTGCTGGCGTTGCTGCTGCTGCCTGTGGTCAGTATAGCTTCTACCCGTAGCCATGTAGTTGTACTGATGCTGCTGTCGTGGCTGTTGCATGCCGGCAGCAGCTAGTTGATACTGCTGCTGCTGGTGGTAGGGGTGTGGGGCTGCAGCAGGGTTTTGCAGAAGCCTCAGTTGCTGGGGGCTGCTGTTATGTAGTAGTATGGTAGTGGTATGGGAGGGTCCTGAGGAGGATGGGGCGGAGAGACTCCCAGGGCTTAGAGCTGGGAAAAGCCCGGGGACCTGTGAGGGGTGGCAAAACCACACAGTGTCAGAGTTTGTGGTTGCAGTGTTGCCAATTGAATATCAAATGGCAACCCTAAACTACCTAAACCTTAAACCCTAAAGTAGCCCCAGAGTAGATTCAATTGAGGTGCAATCCGTCCGACTTTCCTTAGGCAAGGTGCGATCATACGTAGTTAGCGACAATTTCAAAAAGGGCGCTTTGAATCAGAATGACTCATGTCTTGAGCAGTGCATTGGAAACGGAGAAGTGGAGGGGCATGTGCCATGCTGTCACAAGCACTTAACAAGCTGGGTACTACTGGTAGGTGCTGCTGCTCTTACTAAATGGATATTGCCAAGTTCAATATAAGCCACACTGCCCTGTGCATGCTTGCAATGATAAACCTGAAGCCTCCTGACCTTTGGCTGTTGCTGTTGCTGCTGCTGCCTGCTGCTGCTGCCTTCGCTGCTGAGTGCTGCTGCTGTTGCTGCCTGTCTACAAGACGGTCGCACTAAGAGCGAGCTGGATCAGACTGATCGAGTTGCCAGCAGCCGGGGATCTTCAAGCCCTCCAGCATTCTCTCACTGCTGTACGATAAGCGCTGCTATGGCTGCTGCTCGCCCTGCCCCAACAGCCGTTCTTGAGTCTTACCTGCAGATTTCTTCCTTCTTCGTAGCCACTACTACCTCGGGCAGAGAGCCTAGCCCCATCAGGCGAGCAGCATAAGACGCAACAAGGGATCCAAGGTACGACAAACGTGAAAAGAGCTCCCAAGACAGCGAGGACGAGAGGTACTCGAGTGCAAGCTTGGCGTTCTAATGTGCATGCATTGTAGTCTTGCGGTGGCTTAGGGGCGTGCCGTGCCCCAGTTGCATTGTCAGGCTTATGTCCTCCTCCTATCGAGTCTCCACCTTCTCGTGCTCCTATGTCTTGGCAGGTATTGTAGCTAACGTAGCAACGGTTAACACCGACAAGGGCCGCTTATAAGGAGTGCTACTCCTGTGATCAGTGAAATGACTAGGATAGACAAGGCGAGTTTACGGCGGTTTCTAGACCAGCCCCCCTGGCTAAGAGAGCTACTACACATTGGACAGCAAGTACATGAAACTTTTGGCCCACCAGAACGATCTATGCTTGCGGAAACCATCCTGCTGGAAACTCAATTATGTTGGTCAACTCACCGGCCTAGGTTTCGCTGTTGGCGAGGCGACTTGGCCTATCTAGGATACTCTTGGCCGAGGCACACCCTGGTCCGATCTTACCAAGTCCGAGGCTTCTCAGTCCGAGGGTGGCGCCGGCTGCCGGCACTGTTTCCGAAGCTTCGGAGGCTCTTCCGCCGGGCGCCATAGCCGCCGGGTCACACAAGTGAGAAACGTCCTGCCGGGAAGTCTGGCACCCACCTTCGCACACTTACATTGCGGCCTCAGGACCCGCCAAGCCGGGAGCTAAGTGTGCAGCCTTCTAGTACTTGAATGAGTGCCAACGAACGATCAATGCAGCATACAAATTGCACCGAGGGTCTCAAACACGGTTATGCTGCACTCTCTACTTTCACAGTAGTTCATACCGACTGCAGCTCGCTTGCTCAAGTTCGGGAGCCCTTCATTCCCAGTTGGAGTTGACCAGCAGTGCCGGCAAGCACAGTTAGTATCAGCAGGGGTACACTGGTACACGCCAAGGCAGTACTGTCGTGTCGTGTCAAGTCGTTACCATGAAGCTTCTGTCAACTCTCGTGTGCTTCCTCTTGGCTGGGGCCATACTCACGAAGGTAAGCGGGCAAATAACTAACTCGCGCACTCATGTACCTTGCCGTCACCCTCAACAGCTAGCTGTGCAGGCAGGCAGGGGACTGCCGCCTGGTTAACATGACTTGCTCATAAGCCATCATAGTGCAATGCTCCAGCAGGGTTGCTTCCATGTCTAGAGTGTACCTAAATTAGGTGTAGGCTGTGCCTAGATTACTAGGCAGTGTAGGAGGCTGTGTCTGGGTTCTAGGCAGTGTAGGATGGAGGCTGTGACTGCCTAGAAACCTAGGCAAGGTCTAGGCTGATTCTAGGCCAGATCTAGGCTGTACTGTTCCCTTAGTGTCAGTAACAGAACCCATGAGCAGCATATGTGTGCAGCTTATATGACAAGCCGGGCCTGAACGACGGAACACTAGAAAACTGTCTTCTTTCCCTTGCCCACTGGCCTATCACAAGCTTTACAGGGCTGTCCAGCTTTCTGTTTCCGTAACAGCTTGAGGTGCAGCGGGCCCATCGCCCTTTCTGCTATGGCTCATGTTTAATATCACCTCAAAAAATCCATAAAAGAGCACTTACTTCTGTTTTGCTATTCTGTATGCAGGTGGCACATGCACTACAACCAAGTGGAAGCTTTACAGGACTGTCCAGCTCGGACTATCAGCAAATGGTTGAAGTGTATCTTGACGACGGCTCTTATCCGACTGAGCTGAGGGGCTACTATGACCCAGCGAGAGAGGAAGTGCTCTATGACGTCACTTTCTCGCCCATCCCACCCGGCCTGGCGTTCGAGGCCAGGCATGGCATAGATAATGCCACTTTTGCGAGTGAGAACAGACGCTTGCGGGCTTTGGGCTACTCCTTGGCCATACACTCGGCCTATGGCGATGGGAATGGGGCCCTGCTGCATGCTGCTGTGTGGACAAGGGCGGATTAAGCAACCACATGAGACTTAAAATATCCAACATGACGGATGAATCAAAAGCGAGATGAGATTGGAAAGAAAGCTAGGGTGAGCACGCAAGCCCATGGAGCGGGCCTATGAGGACGATCAAGTGGTCTGTGGGTCCAAGAAATAAAGGTAGCTGCTCATGTCCCATATTGCTTGAACTCAATGCTTTTTATGCGGCACCCGAGCTACATCCATATGTGACCAGCGTTGAGACGCTTCAGAAGTTATGGCTGGTTGAGTACAAGGTGGATTCATTTTTGCCTGATTATGATGATTATATTGACGATTTTGGGACTACTTGGGTTTGCTACTACTTTGGGACTACTTGGTCCTCCTGTTGGTTGGTTGCTGGTGTGGAGTCAATTGTTTTGCATCCATCCGATGGTGTGTTTGGTTGTTTCGACCCAGCAGCCCTTTTGTGGTAGCCGCCCCTTCAATTTTTGTTTGTTTGTTTGTTTATTACCCATGAAGCTTATTCTGGACCTGCCACTAACGGCAACCGCTGGGTGGTACATGGGGCCAACTTCTACCATTGCCTGGTGGCCCCACCTTGAATTTTGCCTTAAGATTATGATGAGTGTTTTTCTGTGTGGGGAGGTATATGTAAACGGATTTCCCGCTGCTTATCAGAGAGATGCGTATGTTTGTGGGTGCCATGTATTAATCAGGTTGGTGGGGCTGATGAGTCATACGCGAATTTGAGGACTGCCGGCAATCGTGGCAGGATGAGGTGACAGCAGAAGCTTGCGCCTGCATGTAAAGCAGTTTTCTTGTGCATTGCAATTGCTTGCATTCATGCCTGTTGATGCTTTTTCTACAGGCAGCCATGCACCATGCACCATGCTTGGAGGAAGAGGTTGTGGGATCTTACACACCCTTGGGAAAGGCAGCGGATAGTGAGGTGTAGAAGGCGCATTAAGCAAGCCATTGAAAAGCATGTGGAGCGCCATGTGGTGCCTTTCAGTGGCTGGGAGGCTGGTGGTTCACCAGTACCTAGGTGGTGGGAGCCACCTCCAGCCCCTACCAGGGTGTTGCTTGATCCTGCTGCCTCCCCACCACCCAATCATGTGTGATGGAGGCGGAGCAGGTTTTGGGTTCTAGTGGTCTTGTTTGGTTCCCCTTGGTGTGCGCGCCGTTGCATCTAGCCTCAGCTTGTGTGTGGCAAATCCACCATCGGTTGTGTGGCTTCGTGGTTGTGATCAGGAGCCTTGTGTTTATGGCTTAGGTATGTTTGGCCATTGGCATAGCTGGTCTTGCGTTTTGATTGATTGATTGAGCCATGCACTGCCTGACTGGCCTGGGCATTTGAGAATAGCTCCCATGAGCCTCAAAGCTGGCCTACTGAGTAGTGCCGGTGAGGGGTTTCAGTGCCCCAACTTGCTGTGTATTATTGTTGTATTGGAGGGTGCACTGACTGATTGTCCTGGCCAGTTCAGCCAGGTATTGCAGGTGGTGCGTGCTTGTACAGTTCGATTGCTTGACTGATGATCCCGTGCCGGGGTCATGTTGAACACATGCTTGTCAGAAGGATATGTGTCAGAGCCGTTTCACCGACTTCTGTAAGTAAGACTTCCCAGAGTGTAATGACATTATCAGCGATGGTGCAACACTGAATTGAAGCTTGAGTGCTGTGTGTATCAAAGCCATCAGTTGAGGTGATCAGTGCAGTGTGGAGAGCGAGCTGAGCACATGCATGCATGCCACAGAGGATATCTGAGCTTGACTGCTGGGTGTATCATAGGGGGAGTGCAGTTGCACTGAAAGGCAGGTCAGTACAAGGTACACATCCGCCGGGCTCACTGGCTTGATTGGCTAGCAGGGCTTGATGGGCTTGGGAGATGATGGGCCCAGCAGTAGCAGGGTTAGCAGCTGCAGCAGCTAGCAGGGTTTAGTTGGCACTGGAGCAGCAGGAAGATGCACCTCACCAGGTGAAAAGGACATGAGTGGGAACCAACAAATGGGAAGGATGTTAGTCTTGATCATAGGCATGTAGGGGGTTGGTAGGTGTAGTGACAGGGTCTTCCAGAGCCTCTAGGCAAAGCGCAATCAGTCATTGCCGTTGGCTGTTCTTACCCCACAGGCTTGTATACATGACTCATGTTATGGTTGCAGGCGCGTCCAGTGTGATACAGTGGGTATGGCTAGTTGTGAGCCGTGCAGCAGCGGTTGCAGTCGCTTTTACTGTACCCGCCATGCTGCTGCCCTATCATGCAAGAAGCAGTTCCACACCCCTGCTCCCTACCAACCCAACCCTGCATTTGCGACTGGTACCTTCGAGTAGCAGTAGCAGCAGTAGCAGCTGCCGCTGTTGATAAAAGCTCTATTCTACTCCCATGCTGCTGTCATAAACTTGAAGAAGCACTACCCTAACCCTGCTAATCACCAAGGCCCCCCTGGTACTGTTGCTGTGGCTGTTATAGCTGCAGGTGTTTGTGGATGTCCTGCTGCTGTTGTGACTTTTGCACGTGATGTTTCTGATGTGCTTTTGCTGCCTTGCTTGCTTATTGCAGCTGAGCCAAATACCCCAGGGAACTTGCATGCACCCCCCTTGTGATATTCTTACAGGATAGCTGCAGCCCCCTTCCTTCATGAGGCGAAATGCTGGTATGGTTGGCCATGTGCCCCATGAACACTTCTCAGCCGCCACTATCCCTAGGGCATTGCTTGCCCTCGCACCATAGAACCCTACCATGTGATGGCCCCAGCATTTCCCCCTGCACCTCATAGTACCCCTGGCCCTGCCTCCATCACATGCCCTGCCACTAGCGAGACACTGTTTTACTGAACCAAGGAGCTTGCTGCCAACTGTACCCCAGGACTTGCTGCTCCTGCTGCTTAGCTTTATACATAACAGCCTCCAAAAAGAAAACCTAGGTGCTGCTCCTGCTATTCCAGCCTCCGTCCACATGCTCCCTTGTGCTTCTACCTCTTGCTGCCCCTACACCAGCCACACTACTCTAACTTCCTTACAACCATGTGGCTGCTGACTGTGCCTAGAGGTCACATCTACCTTTGGTTATCATGCTTCTCTGGCTGCTTGAGCTGCTGCTAGCATTGATCAGTCCATGCACATGCTGCTGTAGTCACTCTCATCCTCCTGCCTCAAGCTTCATCAATCAAAGCTACTGTTGCAGTTTAGGAGCAGCTGCCAGCTTCCCATGTGTGCATGCCTCCAAACATGTCTTTGGGGTTGCAGCGCATAGGATGCCAATACTCACCATTTTTTGGCGTTCCAAGGCCTCACCTCATCTGCTCCTGGCTCCTTTGTTTACCATACCGGTAACCTTCTCCAGCTCATAACAGCAAACGCTCTCAGACCCGTGACAAGCTTGTAGGCTGACAGCAAAGTAGAAGATCAAGGCCCAGCTCCGTGAACCACAAAATCCCCATTTTGAAGGCAACTATCCTGTATATCATAAAGGCTACCATATCCGTATAGTACAAGTAAGGCGTGTATGGACTGCAAGATGACCAGGCGTGCATGACTCTGCTGCAAGGCGATGCATGCCACTGTTAAGCTACGAGGAGCATGGGATGCAGCCAAGCACAACTGTGAGACATAAGCTTGCTAGCATGGAAAGCACCTTCACTCGCTGACGTCGGAAAGGTCTTCCTGGGCTGAGACAGAAGTGTACTGCATGCCCCAAGGGTCCTGCGTCCAACCCCTAGGAACCGGTGGAGGACTCGGCGGACCCGGAGGTGGTGAGTTTGAGTGGTGGGATGGAGATGGCCGCGCCCGTCTTCGCTCGGAGAGACTCTTCCGCCGGGCGCCTGAGTCGGGTCTGCACACAAGTGAGGTGCTTCCTGGAATGAGTGCCGCGAGGATCTTGCCGGGAAGTTTGGCACCCATCTTCGCAGTTACCTTCAGGCTTAAGGCTTTAGGACTCACGACCCAAGCTACCGGTCACCGGGTGTGCAGCCTGTTGAGCCCACTAACGGTCATAGGCAGCATACAAATTGCGCTAGGCCTCAAACACTGTTATGCTGCTGGAACCCTTAGGACTACAATACTGAGAGTTTACACCACTGCAGCAGATCTTCGAAAGAGTTCGTTTCACTGGCCACGCACTCAGCAGAAGTACACGCCAAGGCAGAACGTGGTCGTTACCATGAAGCTTCTGACACCTCTCTTATGCTTCATCGTGGCTGGTGCCATACTTACGAGGGTAAGCAGGCAAAGGATGGAACTCTGATCTTGGAACATTCTTGCTTCATTCACTCATCCTCAACCACATGCACATTTCAGTGGCACTACCAGGTTCAATCAACCCAGTCTGACCCAAGTCTGACCTATCGTTGGACTAGGGATCACCCCTAGTGGCCACTGCCTTGGCTGGGTGCCTGTGTATGCCCCACTCAAGTTAACGGCAATGCACCTTCGGCTCACACATTATTGGGGCAAAGCGGTAACTAAGATTACGCCTCGCCATTCACTAATCAGTCAACGCCCTAGTACAGGCCCTAGCCCATCGAGTTCTGACCCTAGTCACTAGTTGCAAATTAGAGGTCATTGGATGGGGTAATTGCAGCCCTTGGATGTTCGCCTGAAGCCCTTAGTTAAGTCCATGTCTAGTTTGCAGTCCATGAGAGACAACACACTGCTGCTTGCTATTCTATCCGCAGGTAGCACACGCGAGAGTACGTGGTAGCTTCACAGGATTGTCCAGCTCCGAATACCAGGACATGTTTGACGAGTATGTCAAAGACGGCGCTTATCCGTCTGATCTGGAAGGCTACTATGACGAAGACGCCGAGGAAGTGCTCTACGACGTCACCTTCTCGCCCAACCCACCCAGGCAGGCGTTCCAGGCCAGGCATGACATGAATACTGCCACATATCAAAGGGAGAATGCTCGCCTGCGTGGTCAGGGCTACTCCTTGGCCATACACTCGGCCTTTAGGGATGGCGATGGGGCCCTGATGCATGCTGCTGTGTGGACAAAGAGGGCATAACCTCAACCACATGCTTGATATATCTAACATGAATGGTGAATGAAGACAAGATGAAGACATGGAGCAAGCCTATGACGACATCAAGTGATCTGGGAGGGGAGTGGGGGTTAAGGCGGGTGCGATTCTGGCTGGGGAACGGGGTAACTATGGAGGAAAGTGGGATGGGTTAAGGGTGTATGTGTAGGTTGGTTGTGGGCAAGAAGCTGTGTTTACAAGGGCATAAGCAACCACATGGAGCCGATGCATGATGGCACCCACTGATCTGTGTATGTACCAAGACAAGACTTGTTTTATACAGTACGGCAGTGGCATTGGACCGGCCACCAACCACTGACGTAAGGGGTGCTGGTTCAGCTGAAAGCTGGTGAAGGTTTGTACATAACGAATTAGTTCAAGTATGCCCAATATTGTAGTATGTGCTTGATGTATCTAACATGAAGGATAAATGAAGAGATGAGACTGGAAATGTGTAGTTTAGGTAAATGTTGTATTGTTATGTTATGTGCAGCAGTTTGTGTGCAGCAGTGAGTCGGTCGCTTCAGCGCATCTGGGGACTGAAGGATCTCAATAAGCTGTCGACTGACCAGTGTTCTGTTGAACTGAATAATATCAATGGTACTACAGCGAAGGAGGCTTCGCTTCTGATGTGCCAATTCATGATGTGCTGGACATCTTGCTCCCGATAATCTGGTTTTGTTTGATTGTGAGTCAGGTCATTCTGATGATTTGTCTGATGGGAATGCAGCTAGAGTTGGGTAGATACATGATCAGTGATAGGAGCTTATCTGTGTGGGACGCTATATGGTATGACAAATAGTGGATTGATGTTTCCTCTGAGCTGGATGTATGTAAATTGAGTCTCCAAGGTGCTGGTTGGTGCATTTAACAGCCATTGTATTGCGAGCCATCCAGTTGTGTTTTTGCATTCCCCTTGTGGTTGCCACACCTGTCTGTTTGCTATGGCATGCTGGAGTGGTATTGCCTTTGTGGTTAGACCCGGCAGATAGAGCATCTATCCATGTGAGGGATCTTCCATATTTGTGGCGGGATGTGACAGCAAGAGCTTGACCTTGCAGTTTCCCCGTGGATTGCAACTGCTTGCGTTCACTAGTGTTGATGCGTATTTATGCTATACATCATGAGTTTTGTCTGGACTCTGTGGTTATGTCGGTTGGTGTTTTCGGCCCTATGAGCCTCCGTGGGCTGGTTGGTAATATGGCAATCCGGTATGATGGCAGGCAGCTACACATCTGAAGGCGGCGCGGTGAGGTCCACTGACTCTTCATGTGACTCACAATATTGAAGAATAAGTATGATCTCGATGGTCGCGACGTTGAGCTGCTGTCTAGTGCTGGGACGGAAGGTTTTCAATACCCCAACTTGTAACTGTATGGTTTCTTCTTACGATTCCTGACTGGCCTGGCCAGTGGTGAATTCACGAGCCAGGTGATTCGTGGCCGGAGTGATAGTACAGTTAATCCCGATTGGCTGATGATAATGTGATGAGCCCATGCTTGTCCATTAGTATAAGTGTCATAGTTGTCTCGCCGCAGGCCTTAAAGCCTTGATATTGGAGAAAATTATGTGAGCCATGCCAGATGCCGTACAAGCCCGCCGCGTCAGCCTACGAGCAAATACAGAGTATCATGTTTTGCCATCATGTATGGAGAACTCCAAAAATATAAACATCCACTAAGAGGGCCGCAAAAAGCATGACATGACCGTGCCGACATTGTTTAGGTCCCCTACCACACCGTGGACGACCAGCCCTAACAAACAGACAACAAACAAAAACTAAGGTGCGGCAACCGCAAAAGGGCTGCTAGCCCTAACGAAACGCTTCTCCAGCAACCACCACCTTCACTACCCCAAGGCATCTAATGCCTCTAGCTCTGCCCCAATATCATCATCATCAGACATAGCAGCAGCTGCAGGGTTAAACCTACTGCCGTATGCAAGCCTACAACCACCACTACCACCGCCACCAACAGCAGCAAGAGGGTTGAGTGCCAACTTGGGTGGTCCCACCACCCTACCACTGCCTCCACCCCCTTGTCCTCCTCCTCCTCCTCCTGCTGCTCCTGCTGATGCAGCACCAAATGGCGATGCTCCATTCCCAAAACTTTGCAAACTAGCCAACGGCCTGCGTCCATACTGCCCTTGCCACTGCTGCTCCTGGTGCTTCTGCTGCTGCTGGTGATGCATGGACTGCTGCTGCGTGCGTGCCCCCTGCTCCTCCTCCTCAGGCTGTCCTAGCTGCTGTTGCTGCTGCTGTTGTTTCCCTCCCATCATCTGGCTACCAAAGATGCTAGCAATCACACCCACCACCCGCTCCTCCTGCTGCTTGTCTTGATGGACCCGCCTCTGCTGCTTTTGCTGCTGCTGCTGCTCCCTCTCCCACTGCTGCTGCTCTCTCGGTCTCTTGTTCTGCAACTGCTGCTGATGCTGCTGCATCTGTCCGAATGCCCTTCCCCCTGCAGTGCTTGATGTAGGCCCCATAGCACTCCCCTGCTGCTGCTCTTGTGCTCTTGGTGCTGGACCCCCTGCAGTGCTTGCCATAGCACCCATAGCACCCTGCTGCTGCCGTTGCTTCTGCTGCGGCTGCTGCTGTGTTCTTGGTGCTGGAACCCCATTGAGCTGACTCCCTGCAGTGCCCGAAGTAGGCCCCATAGCACCCTGCTGCTGCTGCTGTGACACTTGTTGCTGCTGCTGTTGCTGCTGATGTGTTTTTGGCGCTGTAGGCCCATTGAACTGACTCCCAAATATAGCAGCAACAACATCAGCTGCATCATCACCTCCACCACCTCCCATATCACTCTCCTGCGACTCCCTGCTACTTATTCCAGAAACCCCGTTTACCCCTCCTCCTCTCCGCCCTCCAACCCCAAGGCTCGACCTAAACCCACCCCAGCCGGGTCCACCACCACCACCAGCAGCACCACAAGCCGCCACGTCTCTCTTGCTTGCTAAAGCGCTGCTGTTGCTCAAGCTACTGCCACCTCGCTGCCACTGCGGTGGCTGTAGCAATGCCAAGGGGACCTCTCCAGCTGCTGCTGCTGCTACTCGTGCAGGAGTCCTCAACAAGCCTCCTCCTCCTCCCTCCCCTACTCCTCCTGCTGCTGGCAGTGCTAGCGTTAGTGCTGCTCCTGCTGCTGCTGGTCCTCCTCCCCCTACACCTCCTCTTGCTGTCCTTGACGTCCCTCCGCCGTCCCCTATGTTTGCTGGTCCTAGTGGTGCTCCTGCCGCTGCTCTATTCACCGCTGGTGGTGGTGGTGGCATGAGTCTGTGGCTGCTGGAAAGGCCCGAGGTGTTAGTTGACCTCATCCCCGCTGTTGCTGGCGGTGGTGGCCTTAGCCCTGCTGCACCTTCACCTCCACCTTGCCCCCCTCCTCTGCCTGCTGCTACTGAAAGTTGCCCTCCTCCTCCTCCTGCTGATGTGGCTCCTGATAACAACCCTCCCATCCCTCCTCCCACCGCTGTTGCTGGTGTTAACCCTGTTCCACCTCCTCCTCCTCTACTGCCTCCTGCTGCTCCTGTTGTTGTTCCTACTCTCATGGGTGGTGGTGGCATCAATCTGTGCCTAAGGGAACCCTGAACACCCCCCACTGCTCCCTCTTCCCCTACTGTTGCTCCTGCTGTTGCCGCTACTCTTATCAGCCCCCCTCCTTCCCTCCCCTGACCACCACAACTTACTGCTGCTGCTGCTTCAACTGCACCCCTAAACCCTGGTGTACCCCCCATCTCCCCCCTAAACCCTACCCCCATATCTCCCCCCTCCAGCCCCCTAACCCCCACACCCCTTCCCCCTGCAGACTCACCACCCCCACTCCTAACCCCTGGTATAACCCCTCCTTCTAACCCGCCTCTAAACCCTAGTGACATACCCCCACTACTCCCCAGCCCTCCATTGCTCCCCCTAAACCCTAAAACCTGATCAACACCAGGGCTTGGTTCCGGTAAAAGGCTATCAGACACTCCACGGTTACATGACCCAGCCTGACTGTCACAACCACCTCTGAAACCTGTTCCAAACCCGCCTCCAAAACCACCACCACCACCACCACCACCAGCAGCAGCAGCAGGAGTGACGGGAGGAGGGGGCCCGAGACCTCTGGGGAGAGCTCCAGCTGTTGGACGGAGAGGCCACTGCTGCTGCTGCTGCAGGTTGTGGAAGGAAGCTCTGTCCAGTCCAGCTAATGCAGGGCCACCACCACCACCACCACCAGCAACAGCAGCAATAGGAGCACCACCAGCAGCAACGGTTGGGGCTGGGCCAGCAGGAGGAAACACCTACAGCAGAGAAATGCAACCATGGAGGGAGCCGGAATGTTAGCTTGCAGCATGCCATAGCGTCCACAAATCTGGAAAAGAGTAATCAGTTTAAATCTGGGAAGGAGTAATCAGTTTAAGTCTGGGAAAGAGTAATCAGTTTAAATTGAGCTCTGGTGGTGCTGTTGGGTGCAGGTAGTATATGTTTAAGAGAGACCACTGCACAGCCCTCCGGGCCGTGCAGCACCCAAGCATGACTCCAACCAGTTTGTTAGGGCTGTGAGAGGCAGGTAGTATATGAGATAGATCACTGCACAGCTTTCGGGCTGTACAGCACCCGCCACATGACTCCAACCAGTCTGTTAGTGTGTGTTGAGAGAGACCGATACTGAGAGCTAACATTACAAGAGACAGAGCCAATCAGACATCAAGAGACCTAGCGAAGTCACATAAGCTAATAGCAGTACAGACCGCATGCTTTGTGACTGGCAACAACCCCAGTACCCTGCCCACCCCCCCCCCCCGCCAAGTCCAAAATGCAAGCTAAAGCTGGATCGGCTGCAGTTAGAGAAGCAATGCAAGGACTAGCGACGACTGCTACCAGCAGGTAGTGCAGGTGCAGGTCATACAGGGCCACTGCCACTGCCACCAGAAGCAGCAGCAGCAATGGCAGCACCACCAGCAGCAATGCAAGGAATAGGGACCACTGCCACCAACAGGTAGTGCATATCATGGCATATCTTGAAATGTTAATAAGTAGTGCGAGTGCAGGTAACACATGGCCACTGTTTCTGCCACCAGAAGCAGCAGCAGCAATGGTTGGGGCTGGGCCAGCAGGAGGAAACAACTACAACATACAACTGTGCAAGCATGCAGGGAGCTGGAAAGTCAGATTGCAGCATGCAGAAGCATCTACAAATCAAGGAAGGAGCAACCAATTTAACTTCAGCTCAGTTGTTGGGTGCAGGTAATGCAGGGCCACAGCCACTGCCACAAGAAGCAGCAGCAGCAACGGCAGCAGCACCACCAGCAGGAATGGTTGGGCATATATTGTCATACATGTCGAAGTTTACCCGTATTCTGTTCCACCTCGCTGTTCTTTGTGACAGCTTGAGGTGCAGGGTCAATGGCACTTATTGCTATGGCATATCATGAAATGCAATAATGGTTGAGGTGGAGCCAGCAGGAGGAAACACCCACAGTATTGAGATGCCACTATTGAGGGAACTGGAACGTTCAGATTGCGTCATGCAAAAACCGTCTAGGGTTTAGGGAGAGGGTAAAAGGGATTGGAGAAGACTCTGTTCGTGCAGTTGGGTCCAGGCAATGCGGGGCCAGTGATATAGAGGTAGGGTCCATTCAGGCAAGGGACCGCACTCCCGACCCCCCCACCCCAGGGTTTAGGGTTTAGCCGCCGATTTAAAACCGGGTTACACCCGCAGACCATAGCTCTGTCTTCCCCCTTCCCCCTCTGCGCCTCACTCCAGTACATGAGCATGTTCTCAGTTCTGATGCAGATGTCAAGCAAGGCTGAGAGATCCCATCCCACCCCCAAAAACCCTATCCCGCCACTAAAACCCTATCCCCGTCAGAACCCTATCCCACCCCCAAAACCCTATCCCCCCCAAACCCTATCCCCTTCAAAACCCTATCCCACCCCCAAACCCCTATCCCACCCCCCAAACCATATCCCACCCCAAAACCCTACCCCACCCCCAAAACCCTATCCCACCCAAAAACCATGTCCCCACCCCGCCCAAAACACCCTCATCTCAACACCCCATTCCACCTGCAGATTGTTCTACCTCCCTTTCCCCCCTGCCTCACTCCATTGTCTTTAACATGCTTTCATTTCTCATCTAGATCAAGCCAGCCAAGGGACTGCACCCACACCACATCCCCAAAGGCCTCACAATGTATAAATTGGACATCACGTGGGCACCATTTACTAACCCCCCCAGGATCCCTGACTTACTTTCAGTATGTTCTCCGCTGCGATACAGAGGCAAGGAGCGAGGCTAGAGAATCCTACTTGCCCAAATCATGCCAACTGTCCAGCCAACTCTGAAACCACACCCCAAACTCACACCACCCTCCCCCACCCCCAAATACCCACCCCACCCCACCCCCAAAACCCTACCTCAGTCACCCCCACCTCAGTTACCTTCAGTATGTTTCCTGCAGTGATACAGAGGGAAGCCAGGCTAGACGATTCCACTTCCTTTATTCATGCCAACTGCCCAGCCAACACCCCAAACCCTGCCCCACCTCAAAACCCTGCCCCACCCCCAAGACCCTACACCAGCAGCCCCACCTTCAATTACGTCCATATGTTATCTGCAGTGGTTTTTCCCCAGAAATAAGTTAGGCTGGAGGACCCCACATTCCCTGAATCATGCCAACTGTCCAGCCCACTCCAAAACCCCACCCCACCCCACCCTCCCCCACCCCCAAAACCCTACCTCAGTACCCCCACCCTCAGTTACCTTCAGTATGTTCTCTGCTGTAACACATAGGTATGTCAACCCATGCAAAGGCCTGCACCCGCACCGCACTTCATCCCACCCCTGGAGTTCAACAACCCCAAACAGACCCCATCCCAACATCATCATTGTTCTCCCCCCCCCCCCCCACACACACACACAGCACCCCCTCCCTCAGTCACCTTCAGAATGTTCTCCGCTGTGATACATAGGTATGTCAATCCAGGTAAAGGGCTGAAGGCAGACACCTGAGCAACAGCACCACATGCACAAGGGAAGAAGGTGGATCTGTGACATGGAGTCTGTAAAACCTGGGAAGGGGGGAGGGGAGGGAGGTGGGATTTTGTAAGGTGGGTAGGTGGGTGGGGAACAGGAGGGAGAGGGGGGGGGGGGGGGAGGGGCATGGGTATGTATTTGTTGATGTTGCCAATAGCCACACTGGACATATCGAGTCCCTCCGGCTGGGGCATCCCTGGATGATGTTCATATCCTTTTTCGGGGTTTCTGTGTTAACACCTCCCAATCCTCTCGATGGACTTTTGATGTGGCCTCCTATTTCCACAACACATACAGTTCACCAACAGTGTACTCCCCCCTCCTCCTCCCACCCCAGCACCATCCCCCCCCCTCTCCCCCTCTCCCCCCCCCTAGTTCCCCTCCCCCCCGCCCCCCTCTTTCCCACCCCCACCCCCTTTCCCCTTCCCCCCCCTCTTCCTCCTCCTGTCCCTCTCCTCTGCTTCCCCTTCCTCAAATTCCTACCTTCCATATCCATATCGATCCAGCCTCCTATTCCCCCGGCAACGTCCCTATCTCATAACATAAAATGCGCATCTGCTTCCCATTCTCCTACCCTATCCCCACTCTGCAAGCCTGGATACCCCTCAGACCCCTTTAACCGAGGGAAGCCCGTAGGGTCTAGAATCCTTGCAATTTAAAACCTAAACCCTGCCTCATTCCCCCAATCCCCTCCACCCATATCAGCATTCAGCAAAGCCTCCAAGCCTGGGCGTGTATATTTGCACCTGACATCACCCTATGGAACCTTAAAACCCTACTAAAGCCCTTTCCAGTAAACCCTGCCTCAATCCCTTCTGCCCCCCTGCAGCGGTTCAGCCCCCCATTAAACCCCCACTGACCCCCTACCAACACCCTCAGGGTCCAGCACTCTTTCTGTGCCTCTGTACAGAAATTACCACATGATCTCACCCCTTCAAAACCGTAAACCCACCCTGAACCCTAAACCACCTAAATCGACCCTAAACCCAAAATCCCTAAACCCTAAAACTAGTGAAGTCCTATTTTTCATGCTGTTAACCCGTACCTGTGTCAGCAGCACCACAGCCCCTGGTGTTATGCCCTGATGTTGTTCCAGGGCTTTAGGGTGCAGTGACCCGCTCACTGAACCTGAGGGGTCCTTCAATTTGGCAAATGCCCCAGAAGAGCCAGAGGGCTTCAATTCCAACACCAGCAGCAACATCTGCACAAAGTAGAGGCAACAAAAGAAGGGGCGGGAGGGTGAGTGCTGAAACAAAATGTAGAAATGAGGGGGAATAAGTGTGGCAAAGAGGCATACCGCTCTGCTCCCTGCCCACTAAACCCTGAGGGGTCCTTCAATTTGGTTGAGGGCTTCAGTTCCAACACTAGCAGCAAGATCCGTAAGGGGACAGGGCCAAGGAGGGGGGGGAGGGGAGGGGGAGTTCTTCATCAGAATGCAAAAAATGATTTGGAAGAAATGTGGGCAAGAGACATAATCGCCCTGTACCCCTGCCGGTGAACCTGAGGGGTCCTTCAAATTTGGTTAAGGGCTATAGTCCCAAGACCAGCAGCAACACGTGTAAAAGCACATAGTAAGGGATCGCAGGGGGAGGCGGGGGGGGGGGGGGGTAAAAGAATAGCATGCAAGCGTGAAGTGCCTCTAACATAGCTTGAACTGTGGTGGGCAATAGCAATAGAATGGGGGGAAGCAGAGATGGGCTGGCCCTCCCTCCCGCCCCACTGAACCTGAGGGATTCTTCACTTTAGCTAAGGGAGGAGGGTGGGGGAGGCGGGGGGGAAGAAGCAATGTGTGTCCTGTATAGGGGCTGGGCAATTGGTGGAAGGTAAGAGTAAGGAGAAGGGGGAAGAGCAAAGAAGGGGGGCGAGGGCGGAGGAGGGGGAAGGGAGGGGGGGAAGGGACGAGGAGGAGGGGGGGGGGGCGGGGAGGGAGGGGAAGAAGGAGGGGAGGAGGAGGAGGGAGAGGGAGGGAGGAGTAGGACATCTCTCCATCCCCTCATCTGCCTCCCTTTCACCACCACCCCTTGTTGGTCGTTCTAGTACCTTATTACCCAATGAGTCCCTGTATACTCATGAGTGGCAAACCCCTACCTGTCCTTGCCCACCTTCCGTTTTACACCCCTCTTGCGCTTTACCTCTTTTAACACCCCCGGCTCTTGCCCTTCACCCAACCCTCCGAAATACGCCACTTTCCCCTTCTTAGCCACTTGTTTCACCCCACTCCCTCATCTCTTTCCCAGCCGTCCCCCGTACTCTCTTACTACCCTTACCCCTCTTCTCAGCTCTCTCCTTTACCCCTTTACCCCGATTCGTAGCCATAAGCCCCCTACACTCACCAGCGGCACTTTCCCATTAGCCATGGCAGTCACCACCTTCACACTAGTGACCTCCGGGTGACCTGCACACACCCAGAGCACACACCCAGAGCACGCAGACATCAAACATAGCCTCAGCACCCACAGCACATCTCAGGCTTTCTGTGCACATATTACCATCCACTACCCACTGCAGTAAGGAGAAATGTGTGTCTGTGTGGATGTTGCCACCAGCCAGGCTTTAGATGTATTGTGGTTGTGCATATTAGGTTTGATCGTTGATCATTTACGGTGTGGAGACTTCAGCAGGGCTATTTTGGAGGCTGCCTGGAATGTGTTTTTGTGTGGTGGTTTGGAGGGATATACTGTGGTTAGCATTGGCCGAGTCCCTTCTTTGCTGTAATTCCACTTCACTTCCCCAATATCCTATCCTTCTGGCCGGAGAGCGGTGTAATGTCCCCCTCCCCTGACACTGTCTCTCCCCCTTCAAAACCGCCCTTTCAACCCTGCCCCTATCCTCAGCCCCGCAGCTGACCTGCTGCTATTACCATCCCTTGTAAGTGCTGTTGAGCAGTCAACCAACTAGGGATGTGAAAGGCTGGTTTTGGCAACAGCACAGCCACCTGACTTGCCTGCTATAACTAATTGTGGTGGTGGGGCAAGCAAGAACTCCCCCCTCTCCCCTTCGCCAGTCTTCATTCCCTCCCTCCCTCCCCCTCCTAAACCCTGTGTAGCCCCTTTAAAACCCGCCCCCCTAAACCCTGCCCCCGACCCCCCTCTATCACTCCTTTCAAGTCACCTGCTGCCACCACCATGCCTTGTAAGTGTCGTTGAGCAGCCAACCAACTAGGAGTGTCAAAGGCTAGATCTGAGGACGGCAGGGCCACCTGAATCGCCTGCTGCTGCTGCCTGCGGTGGTGCAGGAAGCAAAGAGGAACAGCAGCCCACCCCCCTTACTTTTTCCCCGTCTTCACCCCCTCCACAAACCCTGTCTAGCCCCTTCAAAGAACCCCACCCCCTTAAACCCTGCCCCCGACCCCCCCTCTATCACTCCTTCAACCTCACCTGCTGCTACCACCATCCCTTGTAAGTGCTGTTGAGCAACCAATCAACTAGGGATGTGAAAGGCTGGTGTTGGCAACAGCACAGCCACCTGACTTGCCTCCTATTACTGGTGGTGGTTGGGGGGGGGGAGCAAAGAACAACAAGAACTCCCCCCTCTCCCCCTTCGCCTGTCTTGAGTCCCTCCCTAAACCCTGTGTAGCCCTTTCAACATTGACCCCAAAACCCTGCCCTCGCCCCTCTCTAGCTCTCCTTTCAACTGCCCTGCTGCTACCACCATCCCTTGTAACTGTTGTTGAGCAGCCAAACAACTAGGAGTCTAAAAGGCTGGATCCAAAAACTGACGGCAGATCCACATGACACGGCTGCTGCTGCTGGATATGGTTGTGGGGGGATGCAAAAGGAAACAAGGACTGCCCCGCTCTCTCCCTCCCCCTGTCATCAACTCCGCGCCCTTTCCCCCTAAAACCTGTTGGCCCCCCTTTACACCACCATTTAATCCCTGCCAGCTCCTTCAGACCCGTTCCTTACCCCCCTCCTTAAATCCCCCCTAAACCCCGCCATCAAACCCAGTCCCCCTAAACCCTGCCTCCGATCCCCCGTTATCACTCCTTCAACTCACCTGCTGTTACCACCAACCCTTGTAAGTGTCGTTGAGCAGCCAACCAACTAGGAGTATGGAATGCTGGATCAAAGGAGGGCAAGGCCACATGACCTGCCCGCTGCTGCTGCGGCTGGTTATGATGGTGTATTGAGTTCAAACCCAGAAGCTCAGGTGTGGCCTGGGATAACTTGCCCGCTGCATGGAGAGACTGTAACAAACCAGCTGGGCCTGGAAGCACCCGAGTCACCTGTGGTGGACGGTAAAACACAGAAACAAGCACACGTCTCAGCACAGGAAGTCACAGGGGCTTCCATGATGGTAAGCACATGACGTTACAGGATCCAGGGGTAAACAGAAACCACGAAGGAAGGCAATCCCAGGAGTTCGAAGTGGGCGTGCTAACTCTCCTGCTGCATGGAGGGACTGTAGCAAACCAGCTGGTCCTGGAAGCACTTAAGATACCTGTGGACTTAAAAACAGAGGATTAACAAAGGAAAAAGCACAGCATGAGACAAAGGGCCACAGTACTGTTATTCCTGATGACTTAACATAACAAACATTTAAGGTGTGGCAACCGCAAAGGGCTGCTAGGTCGAACCGGCCAAACACACCATGATGGCATGTCAGGTGTGGCCTGGAATAACGTTCCTGCTGCATGGAGGGACTGTAGCAAACCAGCTGGGCCCTGGAAGCACCGGAGACACCTCAAGAAGAAAACAGAGATATGATCACAATATAAAAGATAGGAATCTAGAAGGACCCCACGGTGTTAAGCATTGTCATAACACAGGAGCACATGAGGGTTCTTCTCAATGGCACAGTACATAGCACAGGCGATGACATGGACCATTGTTTTGGTGCTCAGAAGAGTAATCAAGAAAGGCAAGCCCAGGAGCTGGGGAGTGGCTTGGGGTTATCTTCAGGCTGCATGGAGAGACTCCAACAAACCAGCAGGACCTTGAAGAACTCAAAACATCTTTGGGCAATAAAGAGAATATGAGCACACAATTGAGCACCACGGTATACAATGATGTCTCACCACTGTTTAGCTCATGGTGTGAGAGGACCACGACAGCAAACAGGAGCAGCAAGGTGATATATTATTACATTTCATGATATGCCATAGCAATAAGTGCCATAGGCCCAGCGAGGTAATACAAGCTTACTTTTGCTCGGAGTGGCTTGGGATAATTCTCAGGCTTGATGAAGGGATTGTGGCAGATCAGCACGACAGGGGGATCACAGACTGCAACCTATAATTTGGGAACAAGCATGCAGTAGTAGTAGCAGCAGCCAGCATATAGTTACGTTAACGTACACGGATTGCCTAGGGGGCCTATGAGTTGCTTCATTTATTAAATTGGAGTGGGAACATAAGCGGTTACAACATGCATGCAGTAGTAGTAGCAGCAGCAGCAGGGCACATGGAGGTATTGAGAGCTGTCAGTAGTCCCCATGTTGCTTCCTTATACCCAAAACAGGGCACGAAGCAAAGGGTGACCTCTTTTGTGCAGGAGTTGGCTCAAACGAACGCAGCCACATGTTCCCTCCTGCTGCTGTCGCTGCAGTTGCCACTGCTGCTGCTGCTGTCAATGGTGCTGCTGCTGACTTGCTGTTGCTCTAGCTGAATGCTGCTGCTAACACTGCTTTTGCTTAAGCTGCTGCTACTGCTGTCAATGCTGCCCCTGCTGACTTACTGCTGCTCCAGCTGCTGCTGACACTGCTCTTGCTTCAGCTGCTGCTGCTGCTGTCATTGTTGCTGCTGCTGACATTGCTTTTGCTCCAGCAGCTGCCGTCATTGCTGCTGCTGCTGCTGACATTGCTTTTGCTTCAGCTGCTGCCGTCATTGCTGCTGCTGCTGCTGACATTGCTTTTGCTTCAGCTGCTGCTGACAGTGGTTTTACTCCAGCTGCTGTTGCTGTCATCGCTGCTGTCGCTGCTGCTGTTTCTGCCAGCTCTGTGCTTCTGCAGCAGTTCATCCACATATCCATTACATCACTCCTCTCCCGTCTACTCGTGTTGTCATCAGCGCCACCATATTGCTTGCCCTACTGCTCCTTGCCGACTGCCTCTGTTGCTACTTCTCAGGGAGCCCTGCTCATCTACTTGCCTTGGGAAACGATACAGACAAGGCGTTCAGGCTGCTGGATTGGGGATTACTGGGTGTAGACTGAAACGATGAGCCGTTAGGACCACGAGGTGGAGCCATGGGTGGTCTCGAATTGAACAATGATGCTCCTGCAAGGAAACACTGCTAATATGGGCATGGCTATGATTCCGGCCGCATGGAGCATAATAATGTGTATGTCATCTCTGGTACTTGTCTTTCATGTCTTTTGGCATTGCAAGACATCACAGAAGCCGCCCCTGTTGGCAGCATGGGAGTTGAAAGGCCGGACTACTGCGGACACGAGCAGAGGTGCTCCTGCACAGGAACGTTTTCAATATGTTCCAAGCTGTTGCGCACCGTTGTTAGGTGCCTGAGGTAAGCCGGATGTGTCGTTAGGAGGCTTGAATTGCTGGACGGGCCTGCCCACTGCGCTCGGTGGGCCGGGTGGCCTGGCTGGCAGGGTTGGACGTGATGCATTTAGCCCTGGCGCGGTCCTAGCAGCTGGATGGCTTGAAGATTTCAGATCGTCTATTTCTAAGAGATCCTCCTCCTGGGAAGACATATGACAACCGCTAATGGAGCTGTCATCCCGGGTTTTCGATTGTCATCTGGCGGAACATGCATGATAGGTGAAGTCAGGGAAAAGCTGTTGTCGTATTGGGACCTCTGCAAAAGGCTATGGCTTGAGAGGACAGCGATGGCCGTCGGATGGTCACTGTTTGAAAAACGAGATGTGGGTGACATCTTGGCTGTACCCCAGAACCGTGGGGGTAAATCGCAGCCGAGACTTTCTAGTGTAGAAGAGGAAGCGCATGCCCAGAGCACAGCCTAAGTACGATGACAGCCTAAGTCCTTATCAGTCCACCACCACTGGGATAAAGCAGCCAAGAAAAGAAACGCACTGTCTGAGCAAGAACCATTCAGTCACGACTGTATCCGCATAAGAGGGCATTTGCGGACTTGAGCTACGGCACTTTCTGATTACAGAGGTTAGAACCTCCTGCAATGAAAAGCTGCCTTAACGCACTCATGTAGCCTTGATGCTCGCATTGGATTTATACTTTTGTTGATTGCAAGCGACCAACCACTCCCCACCAGCCATGATGGATTGGAGCCCGTCACATGGGCCCTTGACCCTGACACATATTTCAGCTAATGTTTATGTGCCTGGATGCAGATGAAGACAATGAAAGTAGGAGTGGCCTTCACCGCCCTTCTGGCGATGCTTGCTGGTAAGCAAGCTTCCTGGTTGCAATGCTTCTGCCACCTACATTATGTTGTACGCAGAACCACCAATCAGTAAATGAGCTGTTCCTGATGCTTACTGTCCTGGTAGGAGGTAGAAAGCAGGAGCGTCAGTAGCGAACACGCATCGGTACAACAGTTCATAGCTTGCTGGGACATTCTTGCGAACTCACTCCGCTCCTGCCCTTCTTGGCTGCTTTTTATCCCAACAGTGGCATCTGCACGTGGGAGCCGTGAGCTGCAGAGCGCTCGGGAGCTAGAGGCCCTGAACATGGGCAACTTCGCACTCGACCTTACGAAGCTGACAATCCCCGGCCTTTCCCTCATCCCACAAAGCTTGGGCCTCCCTGCGATCACAGAATTCCTACCCCCTCTGGAGACCCTCAACCTCCCCAACATAGACGACTTCCTCGCTAAGACCGGTCTGCCCAGCTGGGACCAACTTGGCCTGCCCCCTCTGTCCGAGCTCATGAAGCCCATCGGCGATTTAGGCACCTTCGAGCTACCCTCCGTCGACGAAATCCTATCCCGTTCGCAAACCGTCCTCGACTCCACCATGAAGGACCTCCTGCCCGCAGGCATCAAGCTGCCCGCCCTCCCCAGAATTGACCTGAAGTCCCTGATCAAGGTCGATTCGCTCCCTTCCCTTGATCAGGTGCTGGCCAACATCGCAAAAATCGACACCTCCAAGCTTGGTATTACGCTGCCCAACAACCTGCCCCCTCTGCAGGATGTGCTGAAGGCCCTGCAGCCCATTGCAAGTGCCCTTGCCAAGCTGCCCCCTCTTGACCTGTCAGACACCAGCCAAAAGATTGCTCTCCCCAGCATGGACCAGCTGCTTGCATCCCTCCCACCCCTGCCAGCAAACATGCCTTCTCTTGATGAAATGATGAGGGCAATGCAGGGTGCCCAGGCTGTTGCAAACTTGGCAAAGTCCCTGACGGGCTAAGCAGCAGCGGAAGCAGCAGCAGCATGCAGGGCACCCTTCTTACTCAGCAGCAACTGGGTGGTCTGAAGTGCCTTGGAGCATAGACCCAACATCGTCTTTGCTGTTTACCTCTATAACTGGCGTGAGAAGGCTCGGGGCCAAAAATTCCTGTGCTTGTGGGAGTCAGTTTGCAACAGCATGTTAGCTTTAGGTGCAAAGGCTTTACAGGCTCTGTTCAGATAGGGCTCAGCAGCATGTAGTATGTTCTGGTGGCAATTGCATGGGATCATTAAAAGCATCAAGCAATTGCAGGAGAGTTAGCTGCTGTTTATGGGTGGGCAATCATTGGGTGTTAGGTTGTATGTGACTAATCTCTGTGACTAATATCTTTATGTGACATGGTGCCCTCTGCAGCCATGGCAAGACTACCTTGAGCGTGTTTGATCTTAGCGGCATCTGTGCTCCTGTGCGTGCCTGTCCATCTTGTTTTTGTTTTATCCTGGCTTGCTTGTGGGTTGGGAAAGACGCGCAGTAAGCAGCAGGCATTCAAAGCCTGTTGCAACGGCAGGGGACAAATGGGGATGTTGGTGGTGCATGCAGGATGTGTGCTGCACATGTTTGTTGATTGTGTGTTGGGCTCTATTTGTAAGCAGATACAGATAGCTTCCAGTCAGTAAGAGCGCAGGTGCCTGTACATGTTATACTGGTAGTTCGTTCTCAGCGAGAGGTCTGAACGTCTCTGGAGGGCATATCTTCTTTCTGCTGCTATTATTATTACATTTCATTATATGCCATAGCAATAAGTGCCATAGGCCCCGCACCTCAAGCTGTCACAAAGAACAGCGAGGTGGAACAGAATACGAGCAAACTTCGACATGTATGACAATATATGCCTAAGCATATATTTCTGCTGCTAGTACTTAACTGGAAACCCCTAGTGAGCCAGTTAGTGTACAGTCAGATGCTATGGGCTCTGGTTCTGATGATTCCTAGCTGTCTCCGTTCAGCAAGTAAGGCGGCAGGTCTTACTTCTTGTCAGGCACTAAGTGTGGTTATTGCCCTGCATGTATACAGTCAGTCTGGCCACATTAGTTGATTGTACTGCAGAGGGATTTCCCCCCTTCTCTGCGTAGTTCTCTCTCTCTCTCTGTACTGCAGAGGGCCGTCAGCACTCCTCATATCAGCCTGAGCCGTTTCAAGGAACTGTGAAGCTAGACGTACTGTATGCAGATGCTCCGGAATGAGTCAGTCACCAACTATCAGCAAGGGATGGTCTGTGAGGAGCCGTAGTGGGCAAAGTACAAATAAAGGAGCCCGACGGGGTTACCCAAAAGCAACCAAGCAGACAATTGCATTGCCACTATCTAGCACCAGGCAAGGCACTTGTCCCCAGCATTGGCCCTATTTTGCCTAACTAATATTTGAGGTGCTGTGAACTTCCTTTTACACAACTTACTCAGCATGGCTTGGTCCTGTGGCTGCCGTGCCGCAGTAAGTAAAAACGAACAAACCGCATGATAGGGTGTGGCAACATACAAGAGAGAGATTTACGCAGGGAAACTACTGTGTATTGTTCTCCAGCGTGGGAACACATGACAAAAGAATTACAGCTGCTGCAGATGTAGGTTCACAGAGCACTCCCAAAATACCCTGCCCGAACATCAGCAATGACAGCAGGAAAAACGCCACCGAATGTTTATTACATTTCATGATTTGCCGTAGCACAAGGGCCATGCTTTCAGTCCTGGACTTCAGGCTATCACCAAAACAGTAAGGAGCCATCGAAACCGCCGCTCATATCCGGCCATGCCCGAGGGGCGGGGAACAATGGGTTGCAGCATGATCCTATGCACCATGCAGGAGCAGCTGGCCCCTGCTTCATATGCATCAAACCAAATGGCTATGGTTGAGCACGCCAGTTACCTTGAACGATTTTCTGCAGAATGTGTCTACACCGAGCACCGCCACCATTTATGGCATGCTCTCACGACGACTGGACCCAAAAGGAGTTCCCTTTAATAAAAGGAGTTCCCTTTAATAAAAGGAATCTTCCTCTAATAAAAGGAGTAGGAGGCCCATGAAAGCAGTGTACTTGGTCTGAGTGCGCAAAGACAACCAAAAGACCTGCATCTCCTTCATTAGCAAGCATTACGTTAAAACACAGGGACCAACTTGCCATGCCATCTCCCAATAACCATGCATTTTTAAAGACAGATTAAATCATGCCCAAACCAGCACCTTGGCACAACCCCTGCCAGATCCTGCCCTAATACAGGAACTAAAAAACATCAAAATTAATCGTACTGGTCACGGAAGGTGCAGGCGGTGAGCGTGGCATAAGTCAAGGGGACAAACTGTGAATTTGGAAGTGCTTGCAAAGAACCTCCCCAGGGGCTTGCCCAGAATTAGAGCTCAATGAAGCGTCAAAACGTTCATAGGAAGCACAACACATTCAGACATGGCTCAAATCTAAGGTGCACCAAAAACATAGGATGCTGGGAACAAATGGTACCTGCTGCTGCATGCAGGGGTCTGCCCTCTATTGCAGAAGATGTAGCAGATAAAATCTGACCTCCTGTTCCTCTGATATCTACGCAGGCACATGGTAAGTATGCCTCATGCAGCCATTGCTGTCCCTTCTTGTATAAGTTAGTGTGCTGGTGCATAGCATGTAACCAAGGTGACAAGCCCTTGAGTGGAAGTGTACATGGGAAGGTAGCTGCACAGAGGGGCTGTTGCTTGTTTCTACTAACGTGGCATGGTGCCACTTTGCTGGCACCATATACACTCAATGCAAGCTAACCCTACAGAGCCAACATCGGATCCCGCAATAGTCTATCTAGGGCATGCATGAGTAAAATCCATGCTGCCATTAAACCAGTTACTCAAATTGCAGAAGCAGCTGTGCTCAACTTCTTCGTGCAGACAATACCAGCGGCACCTGCCATGCCCCTCGCAGCAATGTTTGACCAGCTCTCAGGCAGTTGCATTTAGCAGCCCAATGAATACGTCAACACACAAAACTAGCTATGCCAAAACTACAAGTGGAAACCCTGCACACGCCCCTAATGCTGTCACACACCCTAGCAGCGTCTGATGCAGCTCTGGTGCATTACTTTTGCACATATGCAGACTGAACAAACGCTATGGAAGCAGAAATTAATGAGCCAATGCTATACTGTGATGCCAATCCATTGCAGTAACCAGGGAAGAAAGAACACATCCCATATTCTACCATGATGATTTCCAAAAGAGTAGGGCCTGCGTACAATGATGCCCACATTCCGAGACAGAGAGATCGAGTTATGGGCACTTGTACACACTGCCATGTCTGCCATGCAACTTCAAGTGACCCAGCAAATGACATGGTAGTCACATGCCATCCATGGTGCATGACCAGTGCAGTATGTCTGCAGCATAACAGTAACAAGCAAATCCCCATGCCATGACTGCCTGCAGCATATTGACGCTGCAGCCCGCAAGCGTTGGTCCAAGAAAACAGGCACTCGTTGGCATCAGCTTAGGACAAGCAGAAGGAGCATTAATTGGCCTGTAGGATACTATGCATGGCTTTGGACGTCTGCAACAAGCAGCTACACCAAGAGTCCCTTGCCTGAACTTGGTACTGTGCTGTGTAGCAACTATAGTGCACCATGTGCAGCTTAGGTGAAGACAAGCAACACACTCACGCTCAGGCAACAAGTTCCTACCTATCTGGTTCCCTGCTTGAATTGTCACGACTCCAGTCACTCCCCCCTTAGTTTGCAGCACAGGCACCTAGTCAAACTGCTGCACACAGTGCATGCCTGTACTAAATGCAACTCAAGACCAGAGCTCATCTGTCTATTAACACAACACTGCCAAGGAATCACTTCCTTCATGCAAATCCCTAAATTTGCAAAGCACGTGATTACATAAGGGGAAGATGTAAGATTCACACACATAAGGGGAACGGCATACTGAGACCACTATCTACATTTTCAAATATCTCCAAAATGTAACCGATGCGCATGCCTATAACAAGACACACCAGTTTTGACAGTCCATGAACTCAGCATCCTGGCACCTTCTGGTATCCCATTTGCTTCCAGCAAGAATGTATGCAGATGCATCCTTCAACTCCAAAGGTTCACATCCTTGGCCTGGCAGTATAAAACAGATGGGCCTTTCCAGCAACCCTATCACAGCCACAACCAGCAGGCATGTTACAATAAGGCTGGTATCATGTACTTCTGGGGAGGGGTGTTCCTGAGTAAGCCCCTGAGCTGATATGTGGTTCAGGGGCTCAAAAAGAACACAGACGCAGACCTACAAGGACCTGCTTGCAAGTCTGTTGCCGTGAACAGCAACAAGCTATGAGAGGGCCCGCCGCATCAACACTCGCGAACGTGCAATGTATGAAAAAAAGCAACTACAGTCTGGTGAGTACCTTTGCCCATGAAGGCTGCAAGAAGTACAATAACTGCTTGCATGCATCATACAGGATGTGGAGCCTTCCTACTCAAGGACCCACTCTGTCACACACAGAAGCTGCTGCATGGGGCTATTGCATGCCATTCCAAGCCAGCAGGTCTGACTGCTAACTCCGTGTTTGAGCGCTGCACCTGCACAGGTTATGCCTGCTGTTGTTTGTGTGAGCGACATGGCGCAGCCGATGTTAATGACAGCAGACAACACAAAATAAGGAAGGTGGTAGCGTCGCATGAAATAAAGTCTGCGCCTCGCTCGCACTGTCTGTAAAGACAAGGATCATTCAGCCGCTTGTTTATTAGCCAAAGTCAAATCAGACCTGAAGCCCAGTCTCCGACAACCACCCTGCTGTAGAAGAGGCCAACCACAACAAGATATCCAGTTCCAAACCGCTGTGCATCGCTCACCATGCACACTCTCACTCTATTCAGCAATCCCGCTTCTCCAAGACTCATAAACAACGCGATATATACACAGAACCGAGTACCCAAAAGGGGAACCCGTTCTGAAGACTCGAGAGGGAGTCAGGAGCGGCTTCGAGTGGTCATCACAGCAATAAAGCCCGCCTATGCTTATGGCAGCCGAGGTTGGTGATGCAGGCCACGGTTGTTGTGCCGAGTTTCACTGCGCTCCTTATGTCACTCGATTTGCCACTTGCAACAGCGTCCTCAATTGCCCGCTGAGTTCTGAGCTGTGCTGCCTGAGACCTCCTGTTTGCGTGCCTTTTTGCAGTACTCTCTCCCAGCAGGCGCATCCCAGGCCTCGTCATAATAGACTGCGTGCCTAGTATATGGCCTGCGGTCATGGTCGGTAACCATTAGGAGACAATAGTAGAGGGCGGGTCCGTAAGTTTTGCAGGCAAACGGACGAGCAAGGAGCTTAGCTGACTCCATTGGTCATAGTCAATGCATTAAAGAGCCTAACTTGGAGTATAATGAGGCTGCTTGTCTGCACATGTAGGCGGGAACATCCCAGAAGCGACCGCTCTACCACTGCCTGGGGGTAAGTGTCGACTTACCATTTGCTAAGGAGACTTTAAGGACCCAAAACAGAAGAATTACTGCCAGGCACTGCCTTGAAACCATCTGCTTTCCTATGCTGTTCACCCGCAGTCGACTTCGCCAAAGACAGCAGCCTCCACAGGCGCGAACACAACTCCCAGCTCTATTAACGGCTTATTGAAAGGTTAAGCTAAATAGCTATGCATGTAAATCAGTCGTGCTGTTCGCATGACAGATGATTATGTTGTGGCTTTGCCCTCAGATGTACGTCACCAGGAAATGTTACCGCCATGCAAATCTGCAGCTCGTTGATCAGCATCATAGGTAATATTACCAAAAGGATGCTGTGGCACCACCATGTATCATGCGGACAGGATCGCCAGTGTGCTCAAGTCAATTTCAGGCAACGACACAGGTGACACTCTGACGCGGTCCGCAGTACACTCCTGTACAGACTAGGTCATCCTCTACTATGCCAGTGGAAACCAGTTAATGCCTATATACCTTTTGCTGGATGCATTTCCTTGTCCTGGCATTCAAGCTTGAACTGCGAACGTTTGTGACTAGTCAGCTTCAGTAAACAGCCAGTTCTCATTGTGACTCGGCTCTATCTCAGACGCGCTCTCATTCCATTCCTAGCAGACGGCAATTACACAAGAGAAACAAACTCCAATACGACTTTCTATGAAAGAGACGATAAGCAGCCGTGCCTGTCTGACTCATAGTATATGTTCTGCGAGCATGGTGGTGTTTTTGGGTGCTGGCAGGGAACGGCTCGAACTATGGCAGCATGGTGGTGTTTTGGGGTTGCCAGCTGAAGTTTGGCAATTCGGGCATATATAGCAGTGAATGCCGGCTTTATAGGGCCAAAATTGCAGAGTACGGTGGGGGTACGGTGCCGCAGTAGATTTGTTATAATAGAAGGGTTCTGAGGTGTGCAGCTAACTTGATGTAAGCCTCATTGTTTAGGTAAAGCTCACAGCTGGTTCATGCCGGTTCACTAGGGGTGCATAGCAAGGGAAGCCAACAGTCGGTACCTGGTGCCACCAGCTGCGTGCTTTCCTGCTGCGTGCTCTCCTGCTGCTGCTGCTGCTGCATGCTTTCGTGTAGCAAGAATGTGGTGTTGCAAATTGTTGTGCCATCCCTTGGGACCTATTTGTTCTCTGCTAAGGCATGAGAGGGACCAATTGAGGGGAGTATATCTTTGCGATGTATGTAAGGGGCTGTGAAGTGATCTATCTCACATATGGAAAGGCAGAGGCATTTGTCTGCCTGAAATCTTTGGTGAAGTGCATTCAATAACTGCGGGCTGCTCGTCCCATAAGGGGTCCGCACAGGGAAGGTGTTTGCCGTCCGGGGCGTCTGATGGTCATGATGTACCAGATGCGGCTAAACTAGCCGAAGAGGGCATCCCTTGGAGCCAATTAAGGCTCATAGGGCTCATGTTGAGTGACTCAATTTGGAAAAGCTTTATTGCTTGTAGGCAGTGGCTGCACAGATTGGCTGCATGCAAACAAACAAACAAAAATTAAGGTGCGGCAACCGCAAAGGGCTGCGAGGTCGAAACGACCAAACACACCAAACATGCAATAGGCTAGACCTAAAGAGGCACAGAGTAGCATGATCTGACCAGCTGAGATGGTCAGTTTATCCCTGAGGACAAAGAATTCCACAGCAGAGAAGTGGCTTTGTGCCCCTTGCATCCTTCTGCCTGAAACATTACCAATTGAAAGGGTGCGGGGCCTATGGCACTTATTGCTATGGCATATCATGAAATGTAATAATGAAAGGGCCAGGAAACACTAGCACATTACAGTTGCGATTCCTCTTATCACTTATGCACATACAGCACATGAAGAGACAGTCCTAGATAGGCTGATTTATTGTGTGTGTGTGTGTGTGTGTGTGTGTGTGTGTGTGTGTGTGTGTGTGTGTGTGTGTGTGTGTGTGTGTGTGTGTGTGTGTGTTTGCCTGCGATGGACCTAAGGTGCATTCGACACATTGATTAAGTGTCATTCCTCAGGCCGGCAACATGGTGTAGTGCTGTTGCAACAGGGTGCCTCTAGGAGATTAAGAATTCTCTCCTCTCCCGCATATTGAATGCTGCCGGCTGCTACTGCTCCATTACATGCGACAGTGCTTCTTTACGCAACAGCAGCCAGCCCCACTGCCCTGATTCTATAGTGAACTTTCCATCCTGCGGCACTGGTCCTGCTGCTATTACATTCCATGATATGCCTTAACATATGCAAGAAGGAATTTCCCCCCTTCTCTGCGTAGTTCTCTCTCTCTCTCTAGTCTCTCTCTCTCTCCATGATATGCCATAGCAAAAAGTGCCCGTAGGCCCCGCACCTCAAAGGTCCTGCTGCTACTGCTTGTGCTAGTGCACTACTACATCCAATACGGGGCCTATGGGCCTTCATTGGCAATACTGAATACTGGCCCTTCTGGGCTAGTTGGTAACCTGGTTACCAATCCTGCGGCACTGCTGCTGCTACACTACGGCTCAGCTTTCCATGCTGCTCATCTCAGCTGCTCCTGCTGCCACTGCCTGTTGCACTACTACTCCCCAACTGTGCGGCACTGCTCCTGCGGCTGCTGTTCCTGCACTGCTAAACTTCCATCCTGCAGCTGCTGCTGCTATCCCCTGCCCGCCCCTTCCCCTTGCTGGAAACCTCACCCCGCCCCCTCACCCTGTAATCGCATCTGTCTTTTCAGGTTACGATTACGATTACATCATGGCCCCTCAAAGGGGGCGCCCGTACGGAGCCAACCTAGGCTCAATGGGCAGAAATACTGGAATACTGGGCAGAAATGCTGGAAAAAGCTATTACTCCTGACCCGGACCCTCCGATCCCCTACTGCAAAAACCCCCATCCCCGATCCCCAACGTCCCGCAGTAGCCTTCCGCACCATTATGTTTGATATATTTAACATGAAGGATAAATGAAGAGCTGAAACGGAATAATTACTCGCATAATTAGTGAAGCAATCCAAATCATTCATGCACTCATCACACCCGCTGCATTCGCCCGTCTGGGTGACCCAGATAAATGATAACTGAGCAGGCCCCGTTTCAAGGAGCATTTACAACCGCCCTAATAAATTGATGGCGGAGCCATCTTTGACCAACGACACGACCAGACCCATTCGCCAGCAGCAAACTGTCCGACCAACTGCTCACTGCTCACCAAAAAAACCCAATATACCATGGGTTTGTTTCTAACTTATCACAGACACTTTCCAGGTGCAGATCTCCCGCCCACCTTTTCATCATAGCAGCTCCTTCCCAATCCCATCACACTGAGGTCCAGTCTACTGCTGCTGCACCCCCACCCTTCCTCCTCTGCCCCCTTGATGCCCAGCACTACTTCCTCCACTCCTGCTGCTGCTGCGGCGGCAGCAGCAGTGCTTTAGTGCTGCAGTTGCTCTTAGTGCTCCAGCACCTCCCCCTCCAGAGAGAGAGAGAGAGAGAACTACGCAAAGAAGGGGGAGATTCCTTAGTTCCCCCCCCCCTCCCCCCCACAAGGGCGCCGCACCCACTCCTATGCAGTGCCCTTGTCTTACAGCAGCTTCTCCGCCCCCTTTCTGGAAAAGGAGGAGAGGCTGTGGAGCTCCGTATAACATTGGTCCCTAGCTTCATTGACAGTGGTGCTGCAGCCACCACTAAACCCTAAACCCTAAACGCCTTTCAAACAGAAGTATTCCCCTTGCAACTGCTGCTGCATTACTTGCTGCCGCCACCTCGCTGTGGGTTGCTTCGGTTCTCTTTGTCGAATCAACATGCAGCTAACAGTCCCACCAACAACCCTGCTGCTGCTGCTGCTCATTCCCCTCCTACTTCTCCTTGCCTTCCTCCTGCTCCTCGCTTCTGCTGGGATGACTGCAGCTGCTACTGCCATTTGCTTGCCACTTGTTAGCTACTGCCACTGCTCCCCTCCAATTGAGTTGTGAGATTTTGGCCTTCTCTTCAAGTGTTACACTTCATGCAAACATCCTCTGTTCCCTGTTCTGGCCCCATCCTCTGCAGCTGCTGCTCCCGTTGCATTTGCCAACAGCATGCTGCTACTTCCCTTCTCTCAACATTGCATTGGTGCTGTCTCTGACCCACTGCATGTAGCTGCTACTGCAGCTGCAGCCACGCTTCTGGGCACAGGAAATCTCCTGCCTCATCTAGCCTGCCTCCATTCTAGTGCTCACCCCCCCCTGCTGCTTCCCCTTAATCCCCCTCCCTTGCTACTGCTGCTGTGCTGTCTCTGACCCACTGCATGTAACTGCTACTGCCAGCCACCACATCTAGTGCTACAACCTCAGGCTCATCATAGGGATGTAGCGATTTCACCTGAGTGTAGGAGAGCAGCAGGAAACCGGATGAAACAGCACGATACCAAATAAGCTCCACTCCTCCACAAATAATGACTCGGGTTGTTTTGGAAGTCACAAAGCACCCTTTGCAAGAATCCAAGTAACCACCTTATTACATGGAGGATTTCACAGCTATAAGCACTTCGTCTCTGCCTAAACCCTAAACCCTAAATGGTTGGAGCCGTGTCATGGCCGCTGCACGACTGCAAAGCTGTGCGATGCATGTATGTTATAACATGTGGATACCCCCTGCCTCACCACTGTTCTGCATAACGTACCCTATCCTACTTATCATTGCCCCCTTCCCCCCCCCCTACAAACTAGTTTAGGGTTAAGGAGGGATGTGTGTGTGTGTGTGTGTGTGTGTGTGTGTGTGTGTGTGTGTGTGTGTGTGTGTGTGTGTGTGTGTGTGTGTGTGTGTGTGCTTGTCTCCGTCTCTCGTGATTCGAGCTCTCTGTCTAAATCTCTCATCCTCGATCACAATCAAAAAGGAGTCATGCCGCGGGTGCCGCGTTTTCCCCCCAGGCTGTGCAGTGTTCTCTCTCAAGACATATTTCAATTAAACCCATCGCCCTGTCCTAGATGTCCTCCTCAAAAGCCTTCTCAAGAACCTCCTTGGTTCCAACAATTCTGTTGTTGTCTCCTCCTCCTTGTTTACAGACACCGGACCTATGTGCAACACCCCACACAAATAAGTCCTATACAATATACCTATAGCATATACCCGATACCTTATCTACCAAATTTGATGGACACTGTCGAATTGACCTAACCGCCTTCTGAGCACCCACTACACTTGCCTATTTTCTCTAAATTGCTTAGCTGCCACTGCTGTTGCAGCTTTTGTCTAAAAACTTACCTTTGGCCGAGTGACCCTGTGGCCCCTAAACCCAAAGTGCCAGGCTTGGCTCGACGGCGTGGTTACAACCACCTTGCCATGCCACCCAAGTCATTTACAGTGTGCAAGCACATGCTGACTATTAAAACAGCCCAGAAGACACATCAGGAGGACTCCTGTAGGCAGTCTCTCGCGGGGGGGGGGGGAGGAGGGGTGTCTGGAGGTCAATTTCAGGTTTTTTTTGGATGGGGTCTTACACTTTTTTTGCCCCCTCCCCCCCCCCCCCCCCTCGCTTTGCCACATTTTTATATACATTAGAATTTTACCCCCGCACCCCCCAACTCTCACCCCAAGCACACCCAGAGCACCCCAGCTGGCCTAGAAGTACCGTCATTCATCAGGAACCATAACAATGCTTCACCAGCACACCAAAGTACTGTGCTTCTAGGGTTTAGGGTTTCTAATGGTGCGACCCCGCAACCCTCTTGCAGTTGCCACACCTTGAACATTGGTTTCTTTGCATGCCAAGGTTCTTACAGCAAGAGGTCCTCACCTTTTCCGTAAGCTTGTCCATCAATGATGCTTGTGTTTTCATGATCAGCAGCAACTCTGAGTCCTCTTGCACTTCACCCTGGAGATTACAACATCAGAGCAGGGGGGAGCGTGGACACGAAACAAAACACGGGTCAATCATGCAGTGCTGGAAGGAGAAACGAGCATGCCGCGAACACAGCAAGACCTTCATCCATGAAAGGAAGCAGCTCATTAATGATTAGATGTTGTTTGCATCGTTACACGTAGCTAGCTTGTAAGCTGTCCAGGTATAGCTTTGATCTTTGGCTGATGATAACGGTATACAACCACATCTCAAGAACCGGTTAGAAGCTAGTGGCAGCCCATCCTCCTTCTTGCCATCCAGCCATGCCCCCCCCCTTCTCGCCATCCAGCCCCCCCCCCCCCTCCCCTTTAGTCCCCTCCACCCCACACCCCACATCCCCAACTTCCCGATTCCTCACTTTCTCAAATTCCCCAAGTTGTCCCCCTCTCTCCCCAATCTCTCAACTTACTCCACCTCCTGTGCACCCTCTACCTTTCAGTTCCCCCGTTCCACAACTCACCCGCCAACCATTACCCCCCCCTCCCCCCGTGCATCCCCGACCCCGTCCCTCCCCCCCCTCCCATTGCCACCTTCTCAGCGCAGCCCCCCCCCCCAACTTCTCTTTCCCCCCAACCAAGCCCCACCTTAACTCTCCTCCCACCACTACCACCCCCCAAACCCCGCAAGCTACCCGCCCACCAGCACCACCCCCTGGCCCCATGCCCAACTTCCTCTTCCCCTTCCCCCTCGATTCCCATCCCCAACGTCCCCGACCATTGTGTCTCCTGCCAATTCCCATCCTTCCACTAATACATGCTGAGCAACCTTTTACAACTCCAGTAATACCCTCCATAACACCCTCCTGCAGCCCTACTAACCACTCAGCCCTCAGTAATATACTCACACACACCCTACCCCCCCCTCACCTTCCACCAATACACGCTGGTCAACAATGATCTGAATGACTGACACTTGCCATCATATGCTCTGAAATCCAGATACATATCCAAATACTAAACCCCATCCCCAACTTCTCGTCCTGCCAAATCTCCACTATAAAGGCTTACCTCTTGCACCCAAATACTAAACCCCAATCCTAACTTCTGCCCCCCCCCCCACCCTCCTTCCCGCCAAATCCTCACTATAAAGGTTTAGCTCTTGCAATTCCACGTTTGTCATCC